>BSXT01001831.1:0-12508 GCA_030267785.1 Phytophthora fragariaefolia | reverse complement strand
GGAACCTCGTCTTCTTCCTCTCCGTCCTCCATGTCGGCATCGCTGCCGACATCGAATAGAGCTTCGAGCTCATCGCGGGCAAGCACCATGTTGCCGCGCGTCTTCTTGTAGTCCCCAAGCGACATCATTCGCTTGGGAGAGCTTGGCGTCGTCACAGTTGAAGTGACGACGGACGTTGAAGTCGGAGAGCTTTCAGTCGTCGCTGAGGAAGCGACGACAATGTCCCCTGCTGCAGATGCAGCAGGCGTGCTGGTGGCTTGTGTCGTTGGCGTGCTCATTTGGAGTGAGCACGAAGTATCCACCCCGGAGAAGTCTTCGGATTGATGTGTCGAGACCGGCACATCAAGTCCTAACGGGGGGATGGTGTAGCGGGGCTACACATTCAGGCAACCTCCACATTAGCGCAACATGCACTAATGGATACATTCAGGTGGGTCACATGCAGTGTGGTCACCATTCATAGTAGGAAGCACTACTATTGGCAGGAAGCAACAGATAACTGCCAATAAGGAGCATGCATTAGGACAGAGATTATGCCAACCACTCGTTGGCAGATCCTCTCTTTATAGGTATCAGTTTTAGGAGGGAAGGGCGAAGTTAACGTTTCAAATTCAGTTCTCATTTTCTACCAAAAGCTTTATTAATAAGTCTTTATTTAGATCTAACTATACTTAGTGAGCTAAGTATACTTAATCTAATATAAATACACCTACGCTTCCTCCTACACGTTGCGCACACGTGTAAGCTAAAGTAGTGAGCTAAGTAAGGTCACTACATCTGGGGCTCGCCTTTCGGATGAAGCTCTGGCTCGGATCCTTCTGGATATTAAATCAAGTCGTGTCCACCTGCCGCACTGGCGAGGAAGCCTCGATTCCGGCCCCTGGTGCACCCTGGTGAACCATCCTCGCATTAAGGGCCAGGCCGTGGACATTGTCAACAAGCTCCTGGCCAAGACCCACTTCGCACCGGAGCAAGATCCGTTCGACGCCTCCAAAGACGTTCGCGAAGATAACTCCGACTTCGAGGGCGAAGACGATCACCCGACCGCCCCCCCCCCTTGTGACAACGCTGACATTCAAGGCATCGACGTACACGCCGAGGAGAAGGGCGCCGCTGATATCCAAGTCACGAATGATGGCAGACCTCTCGGCGCAGTTGACGATTGCGAAGAGGATGAGGTCGTGTTTGTTCCCGAAGTCCCGCTACGATCGTCCCAGCGCCGCCTGAAGCGACTGTCCTAGCCCCGTAAGTAGTCGATCGTGTCCCAGTTCCACCACAAGGATAGTTTCCCTATCGCTTTTAACACGTGAGCGCCCTTCTACTTCAGGTTGTTTTGCTCGTTTCAGTAATGCCTTAGGAGCGTAATCTCAGGCGGTGTCTCCTCCGTACTCGCTGACCTTGGTACAACGGAGAATCATTTAGTTCACATGCAAAATAAAATCCTTAATATAAGAAAGCAATTCTTGCAACAAGTAGATTCAGTGTCGGCTGTCTTCACGCACACACACCACGGTAGCCGTACCACTTATCCACTCATTACTAAAACATCAACTCAAAGTCATCCACCTCAGCATTGGCTTCCACTAGTCTTGCGTTTCTCGGCATCTCGGGGGCTCCAGCGTCCTTCCGGCGCTTATCATCGAAGGCATTGACAAGGTACACGACCAGTCCATGCTCTCCTCGTGGAATCCAGATAGTATAGTAGTCAGCAAGCAACGCTAAGTATTGTAGCTCCTTGTTGTATTGTCGACGCCCCACGATCTCCACAATTGGTTCGCTGACGCCCGTGATAACCATCTCTTCACCTCCGAGGACACGTCGTTCGGCAAAACTATTAGCGGGCAAGTCCTCCTCTTGTAGAGGTCCTACATCCGAAGCAGCCTCCTCACCTATAGACGGTACTTCCTCACGGGGAGTTCGGCTCGATCGCCCACGGAAGTGTTTCAGTCGATTCACGTTGACGGTCACCACTTTATCCGGGTGAGAAGGTATAGCTACTCGATACGCGTTATCGCCAACTGGTCCCACAATTCGATAAGGCCTGTGCCACGTGAACGCAAATTTACGCGTCGTTTTTTGCCACTTTTCGCACGGAAGAATTGGTAGACCCACACGGCCTCCTCTTCTTCAAAGATAATCGGCACTTGCTTCTCAAGACGCTTTTCATGTCGGTCTTGAGCCTTCAACAACTGGCGTTCGACCAACCTGCGATTTTCACGGAAAGATCGGAAGAGCTCACAGCGGTATTCCGCCACCTCGTTCGATTTCGACTTTTTGTCGTGATTCAGGAAAGGACATCCATAGGTAGTGTGGCGTCTCAGCCGTAAAGGCTAAAGAACAGTGTGTCACCTAGGGCTTCATGATACGAGGTGCGGTACGCAAACAGCACTCTTTGTAGGTACACATCCCAGTCGGACTGGTGTTCTTCAACATACATCCGTAAACTACTAATCAACGTCCTATTGAATCTCTCAACCAATCCTTGCGTCTGAGGATGGTACGCCGCGCCGAATAGCTTCTTAATACCGATCGTCTCATAAAAGACTTGGTCAGTGCGGAGATAAAGTTCGTGTCACGGTCAGAAAGAAGGCGTTCAGGTACTCCGTGCCTCGAAAGTACGCCGTTCACCATTGTATTCACGAATGTCACCGAGTCCAGCGTCGCAACGGGGAAAGCTTCCGCCCAACGAGTAAAATAGTCCACAAATACCAAGATGTATGTGTTTCCACGAACCGTTGTTTTCAAAGGATCCACAGCATCGACGACCAACAAAGAGAAAGGACTGTTTAGTTCTTGTACTGGCATCCGTTGCATTAGTCCGTGACGCCACGGCCTCGGACCCTTAGCGGCGCCACATTCTCCGCATGTACCGATGTACTCCGCTACGTCCTTTTCCCATCCATGCCAATGTGCATGACGTCGAACCTTATAAGTAATGTAATTGCAGCTCGGATGACCGGCAAGCACATCCTTATGACACCGTCTCCACAAATGTCAAGGGAATGACCGGTACGGTGATGGTCTTGACATGGCCTCCCGAGTCTTCAGGTACACTCCCCGTTTCAACAATCCGTAATGTACCTCAAAGTGAGGAGCCGTGCGGAGTACTTTCACTCGCATCTGCGGGTCAAACGCAAAGGCCCCAGTCTCCAGAAACGCTGTTACCGCTTTTATTCATGGGGTGGCATGTTGCTATTCCCCGAACTTCTCACGATCCAGACCATATAAGTCTATGTTCGACACCGGTTGCTCCGCGCCTGACTCGCCTTCTTCAGCACCTTCTGGCGTGTGGCCTCCGTCGGAGTGTGTGATCAGCAGGGGATCCATGGGGGGGCCCGGACCAACCTCGAACCATCGCCTCCAATCTCTTCAACCGAGATACCCACACTGTCGGGAGCCACGGAAGGCTCCCCGACCAAGCTCGTAGCCTCCTCCTGAGGTAAGCTCCGCGCACCATGACCAGTAGAAGAGTCTTCCCTCTCTTCTTGGCCCTCCTCTTCAGGTTCATCTTTGTCGTTAAGTAAGTCGCGCATAGTCAAACCATAAGCCCCGGCTTGGTGCATTCGTGAGAGTCCATCGGCATGCCCCATGGAGGTCCCAGCTCTGTGTTGCACCTTAAACCGTAGCTGAGATAACTCCATAGCCCACAGTGCCAGCTTTGCGTTACTGACGCGGTTCACCGGGCTGAACACCCACGTCAATGCCTTGTGATCCGTGTACAGATCAAACTCTTTTCGATTAAGGTAGCAACGGAACTTCCGGGTGGCCCATACAATACCCCAACATTCTATCTCTGTGATTCCGTCGTTGTGATGGATTCAATTGCGCTCTGACCCGACCAACCGTTTACTTCCATGGGCTACCACTTGGTCACGTCCGTCCACTTCCTGCATTAAACACGCCCCGACGGAATTCGCGAAGAGTTCACGAACAGTTTAAACCTCTTCTCAAAGTCAGGGTATATTAGTATAGGAGGTGACACGAGCACCCTCTTCAGGTGACGGAACGCCACTTCGCACGCTTCATTCCACACGTACTCAGCGTTCTTCTGCTTCAACCGTTCGAGAGGCGCCGATATTCCAGCATAGCCAGGTTATATCTTCTGAAGTAGCTTGTCAGTCCTAGGAAAACACGCAACGCATGGAGGTCATGAGGACGCTCCACGTTCATCACGGCCTTGACTTTCTCAGGGTTGGGCAAGATTCCGGACGGAGTAACGGTATGCCTTAAGATAGCCACTTGACTTCGCCCCCAATGACACTTTTTCATCTTGCGTTTAAATCCGGCCATCCTGAAGCGCTCTAACACTTGCTTCAGACGCGTTTGTAGGTACTCAACTCTCGATCCAATCTGTGTTGACCCACTTGTCGCTGGGATGACCAGCTTGAACAAGTCGGTCGAGCTCTCCATCGCGTCAGAGATGCCCGACCGCTTTGGCCTCATCTTTGATGGATGGACGCATTCATCCGAGCACTACATTGCGGTATATGCTTGTTACGAGGTTGACGGGAAGGGGACGACTCCGTTGCTCTGCATGGCGCCGCTGCTGGAAGAGGAGGAGGAGGATCTCTCGGCAGCGCGGCCACATGGAGTTCCTTGCTACCATGTTACCCCGAGATTTCGGGAAGCAACTGGATCAGTGCTGCTTCTTGGTAGCAGACAACTGCTCGGTGAATGGGCGGCTAGCGATGCTGATGAACGTGCCGCTCGTTGGCTGTGCTAGTCACCGCCTTAACCGAGCAATGCAGGCTGACATGCAAGGCTATGAGGAGAAACTGGATAATGTCCAAAAGCTTATGATTCGGCTGCAAACACTGACGCAGTTAGCCAAGCTAAGGTGAGTATTTTGCATTTTATCTGAGTGAAATCAATTATTAATCTGCATTTTAATTATTCTACTTTATTAGGGCTAAAACGCAACTCCGCCCGGTTATTCGGCTGGACACGAGGTGGTCATCTACTTTCGCCATGGTCAGCCGATATTTCAAGTTGCTCGAGTTTATTGACAGCAGGGGCGACGACATCGCTGATTTTATGACTTCACCTGCGTGCAACCGCCGTCTGCGCGGCTTGATCAAGGACATTAAGGAAGTGGAGTCAGTGTCAAAGGCCTTGCAAGGTGAAGGCGTCTCCGTACTGGATGCACGTGTCTGGTTGGATGGATTGATTTCCATAAAGCCGCACTATGCACGTTTCATCGGTACGTATTTTTATCATCCTTTTTATGATATTTTACTAATACTAATACTGCATGTACCTCTGTTATAAAGGCCCCATGCTGAGATAGTGCATAGTCCTGACTTTGAGGCGGGCTGCGTAAAAGTACTTGGCAGAAACCTGTCCCGACTTACACGAGCTGAGAAGTCAATTCTGGCACCGTTTGCTGTGAGCAGCCAGCCTGCTGAGCCCAGCGATGACGACGAAGAGGAAGCCTTCGTTGAACAGCTCCAAAAGCACCGCCGGTTGGCTGCGATGGAGACGAAGTACAAACTGCTTCCCATTATCCCGGCGGAATCGAACAAGGTCGAGCGTGTTTTCAGTGTGACCCGCATCACGTTCAGGCATGAACGTCATGGTCAGTTGTCAATAACCTTGGAGCTGATTCTTTCGAGAAAATGCTGCCTATTGGGACGCCAAGATGGTTGATGAGGCCATGCACTCGTAACGTCATTGTTCTTCAATACAGTTGAATGTGCGTACAAAACTGGGACTCTGTGTTGTTATTGGCATTAAATCCTCAGTTATTGATTTACCTTCTTGTGCGCAGGTCCTAATTGATGTGTAGTGCAGCCTCGACAGTTGCCATATTTTATCCAGACTCGAAGCCCCTGATACATATAAATATTATTTTCGTCCGTCCTGGTTGTGCATGGGCGAGAAGTGGGAGCCATCAGGTCCGTGAACGACGTGGCGAAGAGTGTGCTGGATTCGAGCATGCTTGTTCTCCTTCGTCAAGAGCGGGTGGATGGTGTTGGTGTTGGGCAGGAGCCGGCACAGCACAGAGCGCGCTACGTGGTGATGCGCGCTAGAAGCGCTTGGCGGTCTTTCTTCTTGTGGCCGGCTGCCCCCGGCATCCTGCTACGATCCCGTCGCTGGTAAATGTCGACTTAAACCGTGCTCACAGTAGGATAATCACAGCATCCTTCCGCTCTCTGTCAGTGAGGTTTGGCTGGGATGGCGTGGTTCGGGTGCTCATGCGGGGGGGGGACTGGTTGCTGGTGGTGTGCTTGCGAGATGGGGTATTTTGGGTCATGAGGATGCCCCTTGCGTACATTTTCGCTCGTAACTTTCTTGTTTGAAGGAAGTTTTGGCACTCAAAAGGCGTGCAAAAAGCTCAAAGCAATTGGCGTCGAGTCCGCCTATCAGAGGGCTTAAAGCAAGCCCATGAGGGAAAAGAGATCGGACCATCTGTTTTTCGTTGCAATTATTTTCACCCAGAGGAAGTAATCTACTCGTTACTAGCGCTAGTACTATTAACAATACTACACCATTTCCCAACCAAGTTAGCACTTTTACCAAAGCAAGTGAACAGGAGCGATTTTGTGCAAAAACTTCAACAAAGGTTTATTTGATAGAAAAAAATTGATTTCCACAAAGTGAATTTTCGCGCAATCGTGTTTTCAATCAAGTGGACACAGCCAACGTATTGGGGCCAAGACTGCTACCGCCAACACCAACCATCGTATCGGCGTGGATCGGCCCCTAATGTCTCCTAACTTTCGAATCAGTCGTCTTCCACGCAAGCATACCCTCCATCAAGTCGACCAACAAGCAACGCCAACACGAGTGCGCGGCAGCCAAGGCCCGCGGGGTGCGCCTATACGGACGGCGAAGACTGTGCAAGGTCGCAGCCCACAACCACGGCCGCTGCAGTTACGCCCGTCGTGCCGTGCTTGATGCAGACGGCGACCCCAAGACGCACGGTGGTGTGCGTGGGGCGCGGATTAAGATGACCGTCGAGGTCATGGGCAAGCCGGAGGAGTACCTCGACGAGGACTGCCTCCATACGTGCGGGCAGATGCGTGACCGGCTGCGCAGCGACTTAGGCGTGGCTGTGAGCACGTCTTCCGTCCACCGTGCGCTGCAGGGCATGGTTTACAGCCTTAAAAAGCTGCTCATCGAAAAGATCACGATGAACAATATGGTGTACAAGGACAAAAGGAATAAGTTCGTGGAGAAGTTGGAGAAGCACATGTCGCGCGGCGACATGGTTTATTTCCAAGACGAAACGAACTTTAACATGTATCTGTCACGCAACGAGGGGTACTCGCGCGTTGGAGAGCGAGCTTCGGTGGCGCTCATCCCATCGCATGGGGCCAAACTGCACGTACAGGCCGGTATCTCATCTGATACGGGCATTGTGCTCATGCGTCCTCACGCCGGATCTGTGATGAAGCAGGAGAATGCCCGCTTCGTCGCGGATCTGTTCACAGCTGCGCTGAAGACGGAGGAGTACAGTGAGGTTGAATTCACGAACAAGGTTGTCATTGTGACTGACAACGCGCCAGCTCACAGTGAGATGGAGACATAGGCGAGGGAGATGTTGGTGGCGGACGGCATTATGAACGGCGACAAACTGGCCGTGCTGCGCCTCGCCCAGTACAGCCCTATGCTGAACCCAATCGAGGGATGGTGGAACGTGCTGAAGGCGACGATGCGCTGCGTCATCGCGGAGCGCAAGGAGGAGTTCTTGGTTAGAGGTGAGTACGCCACCTTCTGCGCGCATCGCGAGGCTCTTATAGAGGCTGTGGGGGTGGCGAAGCCGGAAATTACTCGTCGGTTTGTGTGGCGCATGGAGCGCCACTGCCTTAAGGCTTCGTTTGCGGCGGGAAGAGGCAAGGACATGCAGCTGGGCAATTAAATTGTAGCTATGTTCACTTGATTGACAGCTCGACTAATGCAAATTTCTCTTTGTGAGAAATGCCTTTTTCTACCTAACTGTATTTATGCAAAGACCGTGTGAGTTCACTTGCTTTGGTAAAAGTGCTAACTGGGTTGGGAAGTGGTGTATTAGTAAACATATTAGTACCAAACTTTTATTTCGACGGGCCGGGACTAGTTCAACTAATCGATTTAGCCCTGAAGCTTTTAGAAACGTTAGTACTGTACTAACGGACTACTAATTTCCAGAAAATCTAGGATATTGGAAGGAAGACCAAACGGTTGGTTGTTCTGTAGTGTAATGCGACCATCTAGCCGCGTCATTCTCAGATGCCGCCAAAGAACTAGGGTCTCGTGGCCGGCAGCCAAAAGAAGGAAGACCAGGTGTTCACTAGAACTTCAAGCCACGGCTCCACCAGACGACCCGACGTTCACCACAACTCTAAACCATGCCGCCACGAGAAAACCTAATATTCACTGCAACTTCAACCCAACACTGTCAGCCCATTGACGTTCAACCTGTGGAGCTTGACTTGGCACCGCCGGTGCCTGTATGTTAGGACAAAGCTGTACGATTTCACCTTTTAACTGAAGAGCCAATACACGCATCTGTTTGTCCCCAAGTTGAGTATCAGCCCTGTATCGGGGTTACACGGTGTGTGTCACACAATGTTACATTGTGGAACACACAGGTGTGTGACACATATTAACAGAACAGTACTAGGTGTTAACCAAATATCAGTACTGGATCCAAAAAGATAACAAATAAACAGTAGGTGGCTCGTGAGCCAGTCGGGATGCATTTGATTGGGTTTTGATATGGTAGATAGTAAAACTACATAGGTTCGCATCGTGCGGCATTGCCGTACTTAAGCAATAAATAAATCGGTTTGAAAATAGACACGTAGCGTCTAGTTGCCTTGGCGTTAAGGCTTTAGACTCTAGGAGTCTGTAGGTAGGGAACGTACGGACTCGTACTTAGACTCGGTGAGTCTACGTCTTCCACTGTCGCACGCTACGGCAGCCCCGCTGCACTTAGTAGTACTTGTAGTCAATCGGACACCTGAGTCTGAGAGACTGACCCTCTGTGAGGATGGAGCATTTTGCTCATCTGCCCCCGATCCAACAAGACGCGCTTAAAAAGCTTATGTCTTTGTTGGACCCGGAGGGCGTTTCCCACCTTGCCTGGCAAGGTCCGGACGCGGTCAACGCGCGACTGGAGGCGTTCTCAAGTTACGAGAATGCTCTGTTGGAGCACCTCCGTTAGAGAATGACGGAGGTCACGGCGTCTGCGACGCCCATGACTACGTCGACGATCGGGCCCAAGCCCAAGCCACTCATGTGGGATGTGAAGACCTTCGAAGGAAAGGAAGGGGAGAGCTTGTTGCTCTGGACGCGTGAGCTGGAGATGGCGATGGGCTCCGCCTTGCTCAAGACGGAGCAACAGCGCGTAGCGCTTGCCATCTCCAAGCTGGGTGGGCGAGCACGCGAATGGGCAGTCACGTGCGGAACGTCGGTGGAGACGTCATTGCCGACATGGGAACAGCTGAAGCAGCAACTCTCGCGAGTATTCGCTCCGCCTAACCAGGCTTACGGCGTTCGCTCACGCTTCTTGGCTACCCGCCAGGGTAAGAAGGAGCTTGTGGACTACGTCCAAGAGTTGCGAACTCTGATTGCCGGCATGGCAGGCGACCCTCTGCCCGAGGCAGCCACCGTGACGGTGTTTATGGAGGAGCTGCGGATGGGCGTGGCCCGGACGGAAGTCTTCCGCACCCACCCTGCTTCTTTTGAAGAGGCTGTAAACGTGGCATTGAATGCCGAGCTCATTTTAAGTCGTCTCGACTTGGACGGAACGCGTCATAAGCTAATCCATCGTCGGGTCCCGAGCCCATGGATCTCAGCTACGCTTAGGATGAAGAATCGGAGCTTCTTGCTGCGGAGCAGCATAGAGGCATCCGGCGATGCTTTGTAGGTGGCGACACGCGCCACCTACGGGCCGGTTGCCCTGCGCGTAACCGCCGCCATGCTCCTTCGAGTAAAAGCCCTGCTTCGGACCAGAACTCTGGTTCGTTTCGGGGAAACGAGAAGTCCCAGTAGGCGCGGGGCGGCCTACTGGGAAATAACTAAGTTCTGTTGGACCTCATAGAGGTGGAGGCCAGCAGGGCTTAGCCCCGAAGAGAGCAGTGATCTCTAACACGGAACGTGTTTGCAAGCCTGGCTTGCCAGCCGTCCAAGCGCTTGGCAAAGGCTTTGATATGCCGTGGGCTATATTGGTCGACTCGGGTGCGTCGGGCAACTACGCCCGGCGCTCCACGATGGAAGGGAGGCAGCTGTATGCTGAAGCGCTTAAAGCGCGTAATCGTGACATAGTCACTGCCCGTCTCGCGACGGGCGCCCGTGTTACGGTGCCTAAGGTCCCCGTGGACCTAGGCGTGAAGTTCCTAGACTTCAATAGCGTGGAACGCTGTTTGGTCCTGGACCTGGATGCGAGTTATGACCTCATCCTTGGTATGGCATGGCTGGAGCGCCATGAGGCATGGATCGATTGGAGGTCGAAGACCTTGGGTGCTACGCACTTATCACCGAGTGGAGCTTTGGCGAGTCATGAACCCACCTCTGCTCGGAAGCACAGGCGCTTCTGGCGCGTGCACTGGACCGAGACGGTCAATGTGCTGGACATTGGATTGTCTGAGATAATGAAGACTGAGAGTGTTGTGGACAAGAGTCCCGAGCAGAGCTCGTGGGCTGAACGCGGGGCGGCGCACAATCCGCTGAGCAACGCTCGCGGTGGAGCCGCGTCGCTGCGTGCTGACGGCGGCATGAACAGGAGTCCTGAGCGGAGCTCATGGACTGAGCGCGGAGTGGCGCATAACCCACTGAACGGTGCTCGCGGTGAAGCAGCGTCGCTGCATGCCCATGAGGGCAGGATCGGCAGTGAGCCGAGGCATCAGGTCTGCGGACCGAATGATGCATGTGGAGTGGCACAGAATCCACTGAGCGATGCTCGTATGGACGACGAGCTATCGCTGGATGCCAAGGACGGCATGGTCGGCGCGACGCCGAAGACCCAAGGACGAAGTCCTGCGGTCGAATGTGGAGTGGCACATAATCCACAGAATGGAGGCAGCGGTTAGAACAGCACTTCGGTGAGTGTCGGTCGGGACACTGAAGCTCCCTCAGAGCTGGAAGAGGTGATGACACCTGAAGGCGCCGCGGGCGCACATACGACGACCTCTCGGAGGCGGACAACCTCAGCGAAGAGGAGGCGGTGACGCAAGATGCTCGCTGCAAGACGCACGGCGTCGAAGATATCACGAGACGTGAACGGTGTGATGAGCGGGACCGCTCTACACGATAGCGAACAGCTATATACACTCGTTAATGGAGTGACAGGTGACGTCGATGGTGACGTTAACCTGGGGGCGGTGCCCACGTTACCTGCTCTGTTGGAGCTGGACGAGATGTCCTTCGATGATTTCGGCGAAGCCTTACAGGCCGGCGAATTGGCCGAGGTGGTCCTTATACGACTGGTGGAAGAGTTAAACTCATCCTCGCTTCTTGATGAAGCTGTCCTAGAGGGCGCGAAGAAGGCGCTCAATGCGCGTAGCGAATCGGAGATCCTAAAGAATCCGTCGAATCCCTTTTACCCTGTAATCAGGGAGTGCCAGGACGTGGTCTCAATAGGCCCGCCCTCGGGGATCCCTCCCGTTCGAGGCGTTCGCCATGAGATCGATCTGGTTCCGGGAACCAAGTACTGTGTCACAAAACAGTGGTCCTTACGAAGGGAACGGTGTGCCATCATTGACGCATTCTTCCGTGCCAAGCACGAGGTGGGTCTGGTGCGTGAGAGCAAGTCTCCGCACTCGACACCGACATTCTGTGACAGAAAGCCTAATGGCAAGTGGCATATCGTGCATGCTTTTAATAAGCTTAATGCCGCCACCAATTCGGCTCAGACATCGATTCCTAGGAAGGATGTTCTTCAGAACAATATGGTGGGCAGTACGCTGTACAGTGCCCTCGACTTAGTCGACGGGTATTATCAGCTGCTCATACAAGCGAGTGATATTCCGCTAACAGCGGTCAGCACCCCGGGCGGCATGCTCTGGGAGTGGCTAGTTATGCCCCAAGGGCTATTGAACGCGCCAGCGACGTTCAATCGTCTTGTGACGCAGCTGTTCAGGCCCCATCGGGCATACGCTAAGACGTACTTTGACGATATATTCGTCCACAGGCGTGCAGGGCTCGGTAAGACCGATGTGGAAAACCACGTAGAGCACCTGCGAGCGGTGCTCGAGTGCATGCGCACGAACAAGTTGTATGCCAACGTTGTAACGGGCTGGTTACGGTTACGTAAGTAGGTAGACAGAGTTACATAAGTAGGTAGGAGCCTCATGGCTACATGCACAAAAGTAGGTACGGGCACAAGGCTAGCGTGTGCCCCGTTGTCATTGCCGGATTGGATGAAAGTGGGGAGCCAGACCCCTTTCAGCCAATCAGGTATCGACTTGGATTTGGGTGGTTCACAAGAAGACGGATGGCCGCCGCCTCCGTCCCAAAAATAAACAGAGTTGATTTTACCCCGAACCCGACACTTGGTTTTATTATTAAAGCTTCCTCCTGCAAC
>BSXT01001830.1:0-13625 GCA_030267785.1 Phytophthora fragariaefolia | reverse complement strand
ATGTCACGAGCGGGAGCAGCGAGCCCCTGCCTGTGGTTTGACAGTCCGTGTGCGTAGCACGCGGCTGTAAACCCAGGACCGAGCAGTGCTCTGGGAGGCAAGCGGAGGCGACGCGTGCGAGCCGCAGCGGGCTTAGGGTTCTGTCCTTGCGAGCGCAGCGAGCCGTCAGGGTCCGGAGGACCGCGCGGAGCGCGTAGCTGGGTGACAGTATATGGGTGTCACCCCTCCTTTTGGACTGGCTACGTTTAGGGTTAGGGGGTCCGAAGGTCCGATATTTTATGGTATGGATACGGCAGACGTGGTTGCAAGACTGCGTCTGCAGCAGTAAGATGAGGACGAGAATTTAGAGCGAAGCACGGAGGAATTCGGTACTTACGTGGACTACGTGGAAGACGAGATTGTGAAGCCGGAATCTCCCGTGATGGATTCATTCTATCTACAGGACGGCAATCGGGTGCTAAAGACCATGATGAATTTCACTCAAGCGGAATTTGGGGTGCTGTTTGCAGCTGTAGAAGGAGATCTATTTGCTGTGTGGAATATAGGACGTGGCCGAATGAGCAAGACGACAGCGAAGGACGTAATGTTCATGGCTCTTGTCATTTTGAAGCATTTCGAAACTTGGGATATGCACGCCGTTGATTTTGGTCTGAAGTCTAATACGTTAGGGAAAATGACTTACAAGCTTTGACTGCAATTGAACCGATTATTTTCAAGAAGTTTGTGAAAACGGTGATCATGATAAAGCAACGAGAAGCTGGGAAAACGTTTCGGAACTACCCATACGCCCTATACGCTACGGATGTTAAATTTCAGCCTGCTTATCGACCGACCGGTCAGTTTGCTGAGCAGAAAACGTACTTTAGCAGGAAGCACAAACTATATGGCTACACAACCTTGAGTGCTCTGTAGCGTACCCCGGGGTTGCAGTCTCCTGCAGACCCTGAGCGAGTGCTCTATTCGGGGGACGAGAGTGACCCCCATGAGGCTGAGGGCTCTCACTCAGCTGCATCTCCAGCCCTTACTGCTGCTGCAAGCAGTGAAGGCGAGACGAACTTCACCAAGTCAGACTGACCCGCAAGCGAAAAAGCTGCGAGGACGGCCAGCGACCCTGACACCGGGTCTGGACAGTGGTCCCTGTCTGTCAGAAACCTGACACTGAGTGAAGGACTCGCACGAGTTCGAGGTGCGGCAACTCCGCACCAAGGAGCCGCTGCAGCTCAGGAGGAGCCAGCGAACTCTAGGAAGCGTTCCGCTTCTCAGTCGCCGAGCCGCAAGGCGCGCGACTCCTTCAGAGGACTATTCGACTCCTCGTCCGATGAGGAGGAGGAGGAGGGCGCAGTCCCAGAACCTCAAGAGATCTCCAATGATCTCGACAGGCAGCAAGAGCATTATCATGCTGCCCAGTTGCAATCCAGCAACTTGCCGTCAGCACAGGCACCCGTGCCTGTGCAGTCAACCGAGACGGCTGGTGGTAAAGCCTATCCCCGAGGCTTCTATCCGCCCGAGGAGGGGACCGGGGCTGCGAGCAAACTCGAGAAGCTGCAAGACCCTCGCGGTCTGGTAGGAGGTTATACCTCCAGAGGCGCCTTCGAGCGCGAACTCGTCATGAACGAGCCTCTGTTCCAAGAGAACATCGAGGCCGCTCGGTGTGTGCTTTGAGCACCACACAGAATTCCTTTGAAGGAATTCACTAGTCTCCGTAAGAAGCCGGAGACTAGGGTGGATCCCACCCCGTCTGAGGTTACCCTTGATCCCAACCCGAAGGGACCACTGGCTTCCCTCAAGCCGAGTCGGCCTTTTTGGCGTGGGTCCTTGAGCAAGGATACCAACGCCAAGAGTTAGGTCAACTTACAGCGGAACTTGCGCTGCCTCTGTCCTGGACCAGCGTGAACTCCGCATTGAGTTCGCCCACCTCATCGCTAAGCGGCAACTTAGCGTGGGGGCAGCGCTCGTGATGAGCGCGGGTATGGTGCCTATGCCAAGGTCACCATACCTCGTAGAGAGGCTAAGACGCCACGGACTACTTACGTAGCTGCTGTCGCTTCTGGTCCCAGATCGAAACAGCCTTCGGGTTGTCTACCCGGAGCTGGTCCTCCGGCTCCCACGAGTTCTGTGACGCCAGGCATCCGCGCCACTTCACAAGGAGCTGGCGCTTCCCATGAACGCGCTGCTCCTGGAGAACTCGCCCCACACGGTAGTGGAGGTCTTCGTTCAGGTCTAGAAGAGCCGGAGGAGGCCTCGTACGACTACGAGCCTCCGACAACGGCTGGGGGTTCTCGATCTCCGTCGAGCACCGTCGACCCAACGGTCGCATTGCAACCGGAAGAGATGCGTCTCTTCCGTGATCGGCTTTACGCAATTGAGATTGCGTTGGCCCTTGGCCCTGGCGGTCAAGCTGGCACCCAGTCCGGGAAACAGGGGGCTCTGGAGAGCCTCCGAGTTGAGGTCCAGAGCCTCCATCATGCGATCCGTGATCTTCATGACCGTGCTGACCGCCGAGGGGCCGTTGGCGAAGTGTCGACAGGTTTACCACCTTCGATCTGAGCTGCGGGCGCTCCGTGAGACCAATCCGTATGGCTACTCTCCGTCGTACGGCTCACGCGTATGGTGCGCCACCGATGGACCACCATGCATATGTAGCCCCTGCTGCAGAGCTCCGTCTGCACGCATCTTGGTCATACGACCAGCGAGGCTACCCACCCGCCTACCTCGAGCCTGCACCGGCTTCCACGGGACACCCGAGGGTGTCTGAGACTCCGTCTCGTTTTGAAGTGATTTGATCACTTCCCCCTGACCCTGACTCGGGTCATCCGGGGCAGATCGCCCCTGGGGATCATGATACCGCTTTAGACGCCCCACATAAAACGTCGGGTGCGTCTTCATCGACTTAGGCAAGTCGATGGTGTAGGCATTGCCATGCCTACCCAGGACCGCGAAGGATCCAATCAAGCGATGCTTCAGCTTGTTGCTCCCCACGGAGCTAACCGTATCTAATGGTAGGTTTCTCGCGTCGAGTAGAACTAAGCCCCCCACATTAAATACATTTAAGTTTCCTCTTCCACTTCGGTCCGAGTACTCCTTCTGCCTATCTTGGGCTTGGGCCATCGCGTCCCTTACCCGGCTGATCACATTCAGCCTGTTGTCGACGAAGTTCGACAACTGCTTGCGTAAGGACGCTGGACGCACGTCCGATACTTGGGAGGAAAGCTCTTTCCGAGCCCCTCCCCCAGTTAGGCCGAAGGACCGGGTGCCCCCACTCAAAGTGAGCGGCACCTGAGGGTGACGCAGCCGGTTCATGTAGAACGGGGTAAACCCTGTTGACGCGTGCACCGCGTTGTTGAGTGCAAACTCAACCATTGAAAGAATTGCGGACCAAGTCCGAGGTGCCTCCGCGCGGACACGGTTAACGCGCTTCGTCTGACTATCCTTTTGGGGATGATCCGCAATTGACATGCTTAACTTCGTTCCCAATAGACGGAACAGCGTTTTCCGAAACGTAGCGGTAAACCGCGGGTCACGGTCGGAGACAATCGTCTCCGGTAGACCATGATGTCGGAAGACACAGTTCACGAAGCGCCGCGCAGCTTGTTCGCCCGTGACTGTGTCGAGGACAGTAGCAAGATGCACCATCTTGCTCAAACGGTATACAAAAACCAAAATTCCGGGGTTGCCGTGGTCATCGGCCGGTAGACCGAAGACAAAGTCGAGACTCATCGACTTCCAACAGTCCAACGGTCCTGTAAGGCTCTACAATGGAGCCGACATGTGGCCGAAAGGCTTAACACGCTGACATGTTTCACATGTCTTCACGTACTTGGCAACCCCCTTGTACTGGTGGGCCCAGAAAAAGGACTGGGAGACCGGCAAGAAGGTCTTCTCCCGACCTAAATATCCACTGGATATTTCGACCTAAATATCCACTTTCGACCTAAATATCCACTGGATATTTAGGTCGGGAGAAGACCTTCTTGCCGGTCTCCCAGTCCTTTTTCTGGGCGCATCGTGCGCCTTCTGAATTATATCAAACTTCAGATTCTCGTCGTTCGGGACGACGCCACGAGGAGGATCACCGGGCTCCACGCGATAGTGGAGCAGACCATCTGCCCACTCAAAGCGGTGAGCCGGGCTCTCTGCCGCGGCGAGAGCCATTTCACATTGGCGTCTTCGCCTGCGGCGAAGAATCGCGCCAGAGAGGCAAAGCTCTCATCATCTCGATACGCCAAGATTTTTTCGATCGTAAAGATCAGTTGTGACCCGACTAATATGAGCCAGCTCATAGTTGGGTCTGCGCGACAGCGCATCGACAAACACATTGAGCTTGCCCGGCTTGTATTCAACGCGGAAGTTGTATTCCGCGAAGAATGACAGCCAACGAGCCATTCGCTGCGACAAATGCGGCGAGTTCGTGGCTGTCCGCAAGGACGCGTGGTCCGTGTAGACTACAATCGGGGAGGTGTACCCTAAACTTGACAAGGGTGTACTTCATGGCAAGTAGCTCTTTGTCATGAACGGGGTAATTCCGTTCGGCAGCCTTGAGCTGCCTGGACTGGAACGAGATAACCCTCTCGTCTCCATCCTCATCGTACTGCAGCAAAGCGTAGCTGATAGCGTAGTCTGAAGTATCACAGACTACGCTGAATGGCTTTGACTCATCTGGCAGAGCCAGGATAGGCGCACGCAGTAAGCTCGCCTTGATGATGTCAAAAGCCTCTTGATGTTGGCGTTCCCAACAGTCGGTGTCCTTCTTGAGAAGGTCCGACAGGGGTTTTGCAAGACCTGCGTACCCCGCACTATACTTATGATCTTGATCCGAGTTCACCCTTCCGTCGTATAAACATTATCCCCAATTCCCACACATATTGGCTCTGATCGGTATCGATATAGCACCCAACCTTACGAGCAAAGGTAGTATCCACAATGGACACTTCGTCGCCTGTATCTAAAAGTACAATGGCCTTCTCATTGTTGATCTTGTCAGTTGCTTTGGCCTGCCGGAACCACTTGCCAAGTGCACGATGTTTCCAATATCCTCGTGATTCCCCTGGAAGTAAATCCATCGAGACAGGTTGGTCGGGTCGATGGTAATAGGCGATCTTAGGCGTCGATCCCGAGATCCTTGGTTCAGTTCACCACGAGCAGGCTTGAACCATTCTTCTGGTCTATTTCTCTCCCAGTATTCTCTGAATTTTCCGATCTGGAGATCGAATGCCACCTCTGTTTCCAACCTGTTGTATTCGCCAACTGAATGGAGACTCAGCACTCCCACAGGGACTTTAGCATGGAGATCAAATGTATTACCGCGAAGACCTTGCCTCCCACTTAGTCGATTTACCGATTTCTCATTCACAAAAGCATAGATGCAATATTTAGAACGCTCGGCTCGTACCGGATTCCAACCCGGCGAGCGTCCTAGTTTAACATCTTCTCCGCCGTCACGTGAAGCATGCCTGCGTGCTTGTTCGGGAAGGAGTGCTATAACCAGATCCGACAATGTTCGGGTCGAACCATTGTCGGATCTGGTTATAGCACTCTTCCATCGGGCACTTATCCGAATCGTGAAGCTCGCTACACCCTCGGCAGACGAACAGACAATGATTCGCCGGATGGCCTCTCTTGCCGCACTTTTGACATGTCAGACACCACTAACATCCGAGATCCGTATGCTTCCGGAATCCGCAGTGCGTACAGCGACCGTGATCAGCTCCATCAGCGGGGTTTCTTGGTCTGAGACCGCGAGGTGGTTGGTCGGTCGGATGAGGAGCCGTTGGTTCTTGATCAGCCCCCCTAGTAGCTTCACCAGCGCAATCTCCGTCCGAGGCGAGATCGATCCGCCGATGGTGGCCTTCATCCGAGTCGGATCCGTCCGATCCGTCGGACCCGGAGTCAGATCCAGAGTCCTCTGCCTGGACCTGGATCGATCTCACGGTGTTTGGTGGGTGCTGCAGGTGCCGGAGTGTTCGGGTCATTCTGGCGATATTTGCTTGAACCGAACGTCGCTTTCTTCTGACGGGTCTTAGCCCGCTAGCGAGCACGTAGAACGTCTTCCCGCTCGTTGGCATCTGGCAATCGCAATAGAGTCAGTCGATCCGATAGTTCTTGATCTCCCAGCGTCTCGATAAAGTGTTCAACATGCTCTCGACGCTCGTTCGCCCCACCATCTTTGATCTTCAGTCGAGCGCGTAGGCCTACCACATTGAGTCGATGTAGATACTCCAACGGAGATTCGTCTGATCGTTTCCTCGCATGATAGTACTGTCGGGAAACCGATACACCGAACCTACAATACTGGATCTGGAAAGACTTCAGTAAATGGGCCACTTATTTCGCGTAGATCGTGCCAACTGACAGTACCAGTTCCTCGCCGGTCCAGATAACAGATCTGCAAACGTGAGGCCCTTCTTGGCGTCAGTAGCTTGATCTCGCAGAAACGCTGACTGAATTTGCCGGTCCATTGCCAGGCACAGTCTTCGTCGAGTTCTTCGCCCGTAAACTCCTTAAAATCTGATACGGCTGAAATCCGGTTCCGAAAGATCCATATCGTCTGGGTCGTACTCCCAACCCGGTAGATCTGGGTCTCTGTCCAGTGATCCCGCCGATTCCATCTCGACGTCTTGCGATCCTGGATTCTCGTTGATCTTAACCGATCAGCAAGCATCGCCGCCCCCGAAGGTCCTAGTGACATACGTCGCGGTTCCTCGGAGCCGTCTGAACCTGGATCGGCCGCGGATTTGTATGAGCTGATCTTCGGTGACACTATGATCGATGGTGATTCTCCCACCAAGGCCTTCAGCTTGGGAAATAGATTGAGGCTAGCCGATCGGATCGCACCCAGGCCCAAGTCGAATAATTTAGCTGCCCCGAACGCTCCCGCCACCAGTCCAGCATCCTGTAGCAGGTTCGTCAGCGCTTTGACCGCGACGAGTTCATTCGAGGAGGTGGGGGAAAGCGTTACTGGTCCTATTAGATCGCCGACCTGTCTGACTTGCATCATCTGCAGTACAGGGGCTTCCAGTAGTAGCTTGTGAAGCCCTTACTTATGGAAGGCGGCTTCGATCGCCTGCACCGACCACTGGTCTGTTGTCGAGCTGTCTTGATCTTCAACTTCTGCATCCGGGGCCTTCATCTTCTTCCGAGTCGTTGTCATTTTAGCTTCAATCTTGCCGTGACGGGTGGAGAAGGGATATGATTTGGGCTTGATCGGTAAGTCTGTAAATCCATATCTCTCCGATCCCGCCTTATTTTATTTTGTTAGTGGATCTCGATTGGTATCGAGATCCACCGGGGTCCCCGAAGGTACCTGGGGAGGAGGTTGAGGTTTATCTGCGAGACCCGAATCCAGATCCGGATCCAGATCAACCTCTCTTCCGTCCACAGAGTTCCTCCTAGCGCTCTGTCGATCCGCGGATCTTGCTTGGTTCAGCGGCGTCTTCGTCGATCCGATATCCGACGACGCCTTGTTCCCCTGGTTCAATCTTCACTTGCGCATCTTCTTTAGACCCACGGTGAAATCCGGAGTCCCCAATATATCCGGGCACGCGTACCACAGTGGTGGAGCGGGATCGGTCAAAATATTGTTAAGGCCCGATCCAGTTACCACTAGCGCCCAGACACTGACTAACGGAGGGCCCCCCCGATCATCCGTGATCTGCTGAACTTGATCTCACCTTGTGTACCCGTCGGCGAGCTAAATCTGCTCTCTCGAGGCTCCGAAGATGCAGCACACGTGGTGAAGATCGAATGTCTTGGCGTGACGCGGGAATATGGTGGAGCAGTACGGAAATCTTCGCTCTGCGTCCGTATAGGGGTACCGACCGAGGGTCTTCGATGTCGATCGAGCGGCCTGGACTTGATCCTAGGCCTGGGTTGCCTTTTAGAGTGTGGGGTTTCCTTTCCTTGAGTAGCTTGTCGCTTCCTATAGCGAGATCGTGTGGCTTGAGAGTAGACGAGATCGCCGGCTAAGCAGTTAAATCAGGTCGATCGAAGCTCACACTTGATAAGCAGATCGCTAGTGTCGTGTAGGATCCCAACGAAAGTCCCCGTTCTTGATAGGAACGAGCCCTACCAACAACACTCTCCCTTCCCCGAAAGGTCGGTTGAGCTTTGTTGGGATAAAATCTGAAGACCAGATCCGATCCCTTACACCGGGCTGGACGATGCCTCTGCACTGTCGGTTAGGTAGGTGTATCCTCAAATGTGCATCATGAACCACGAGCGAGGGTTTGGATGCACTTAGGTTCGCGTTTTCACGCTATTCCACTGTGGTCCCTCAGTTAGGAAGGGTACCGGGTCAGTCAAGAACTTGTACAGGGTAGCCGAAGGAAACCCTCGGCTAAAATCCATGTACACTGGGGGGCTCTGCCTCGCGCCCAGCAAACACACTCAGATGCTTCTCTCTGCCTCAACACTCGGCCACTTCTCTCTCTTGGCCTTACCAGGATGAATTCTCAGTCAATGCACCATGAGTTCACCGGCAGCCATTAACCCGCCGAGGCCGAGTGTATCCAGGCCACACAGCTAGCTAGTGTAAGCTAAGCTTACCGTGGGCGGACTTGACCCTTTTGCCATGGGGGAAAATTCTGCTCTGATTTAATAATTAGGTTTCTGTAGCCCATATGTATCAAATCCTAATCACTATACAAATATTACGTGTGAACAGAGCCTTAGGTAAATCTTGCGACCGACGACTCGAGCTAAGTACTAATAGTTTGCCCGCCACTAATCCGAGTGTTTAAAACACCCCTCGCAATACTGACTACTCAGAGGTCTCAGTCGGTTTTGTATTAGGACCAACTGAGCCCTCTGAGCACCCGTCACTGAAGTGAGGGAAATGTAAATCTTGACTGCTTGGTGGTCTAATGGCACGTCGCCTGAAGGTTCACACCATTAGACCTCGGCGCGGAGCTTTCCGAGCGCTGTTGAATTCCAACACCACAACTGCCCTTAACACGAGGCGAGCCCTCAAGAGCGGTAAGCGGCGTGGTGTCTTCAGTTCTTGACTTGATGCCTCGGAGACAGAGCCTTCTGTCTCTCTCTCTCTCTCCGTGCGCTTGGTGTCAGCTCTCCGGTAAGTCCTCGTCACTCCGTCTTTCGTTGCTGGTGGTCCATCACTCATTCGTCCTGTAAGCACCTCCACCAGCTTCTGCAGAATCATCAGATTCTCCCGCGGCTTCAGTCGAGACTTCGGTCTCCGTCATGGCACCGTCACTTGGTCCATCCGCACCTGGTGTAAGCCCTCCGTCGCGTCTAACCCGCACCGGCAGCACCGACTCCTCGGGCTTCACTCAATCATCCACCAGACCCTCTGGCGTCACTGGTAGTGGGTCTTCAGAGCGGTCGTCGGCTCTTGATGGCGCTGGCTTAAGTCAGTCTTCTGAGATTGACTCTCGTTTGGCTGCCGGTGAGATGATCGACAGGGATGCAGGAACCTCCGGCGGATTCGCTGAGTGAGTGAACCTGCGAACGATATAACACCACATTGGCGCACTGCAACCATGTTCTCGCAGCCTTCGTTCGCGCGAAAAGTCTCGCAGGGATTAAGAAATTTCTGACGCCCAGGCCCGAGCATCAATGGCCGAGGTAGCTTTTGCTGACTCCCACTCCGGTCGGACACAACGCGTGCGCTCACGGCAGAGCGTAAAGACTCTGTGCTACATTTGTCAATTTCATCAGTTATTCGGTTGATCACTTAGCTAGCTCAGAGATTTTAATTCCCAGCCTTTAAACCAAATATTTATCCACAGTCATTCCACTTCGTCAAATCCATATTCGAAAGTTCGTTCACATCATATACAAACATAAATTCATGCAATCATCGTACAGTAGCTTCTTCTGCAGGGCGGGCTGTACATCCCTGCCCGCAGTCCATTTTCGTGCAGGCTCCTAGTCCTCGTCAGCGACATACACCATTTGGAACCTCTCAGAACTGCGTTTCTCACGCAAATAATCATAGAGTAATCCTCCGCACGAGAGGTTGGTCATTGGTTCCCATGCTGACTCATCATAGCCAATCCACTTCACTAGGAACTCTCTGACCGACCTCCGAGTACTCGTCTCCATTGGCCTTCGGTCATCCAGGATGGATTCGACTTCATACTCTCCTGCTAACATGTCTGGCTCCCAGCTATCCTCAGGTAACAACTCTTCGTCGAAGTTTAGCCTCGCTTCGTCAGCGAGCTCTCGGGTCAACCGAACTTTCGGCCGGTCGCCGAACGCTTTTACTGCCTTCAGCCGAGACACGTGGACCACTGGGTAGAATCTATATACACTTCTATCCGGGAGCTCAAGTTCATACGCATATTCCTCAACCTTCCTTTTAACTCGGAAGGGTCCATGCCAACGATGTGCCAGTTTCTTAGTGAGACCTGGTTTGACTCTCTCCATATACAACCACACTCTATCGCCAGGCTCAAAGAGATATTTCGGACTCTCGCCCACCGGTGTACTCGTTTCCTCTGCGTCTTCTGGATTGCCCACTGAGTTCTCATTAACACTCGGTCGAGGTAGAGACGCCTTTTCTTGCCTGCTCAGAGAGTCATTGTGTTCACTCGCTCTTCTCGCTTTTTCAAACCACCTGATACTCTTTGGCCATCTTCAGCGCTATTTCCTGCTGGCGGTTGACTTCCCTTCTCCATGCTGAGGCATCTGATTGCCTACCGAACCCTCGTTTCAAGGAAGACGCCATCGCCTTGAGTGTCGATTGGGCGTCCCATCCATGCACCAGATAAAAGGGTGTCTCTTTCCGAGTGGTGTCTTGCGAGTTATTAATCGCGAAAACTAGCCTCTCCACAATCTCATCCCAATTTTGCTGGAGGGGGTCCTCAGCATACACCCGTACTGACTGCATTACTGTCTTCACCGAGCGTTCCTGTTGGCCATTCGCTTGTGGCAGGTAACTCAAAGTTGCCCGCGACCGAGATTGCATCATTTCCGCAAAGGCTTGAAAAACTTCGCTCATAAAGCGGGGATCTCGGTCATGTCTGACTAAGGACGGTGCTCCCAACCTTCTGTATACACATTCTTCCAATGCTTGCGCGACGCACAGTGCGGAGGTATCCGACATAGCCTTCGCCATGACAAATCCAGTAAATGCACACTGAAATAGCAACAGCGCCATGTTGCCCCTCCGAGACTTCGGTCGTGGGATGACAAAATCCATCGACACAATCTGGAGTGACCGCTCCGCCGGGACGTTCCCTGATGAATATCCTCGTAGCTGCTGACGGCTCTTACTCGAACTACAATCTGGACATGACCTTACGTGCTTCTCAACATCTGCGTATAGACCGATCCAATAATAATCCGCTTTTGACTCTGTGGAAGGTTCTGACGATACCTTGATGACCTCCTTCCAGTGAGTCATGACAGCTCTGTAACACTTCTTGAACCATCGTTGTCGGTACCACTAGGTGGAGGACGGTCTCGTTCACCCGATCTTTGCCCCACCGACAGTTCTCTCCTAAGAAAAATAGAAAACCGTCGTCGCTCAGCACAAATCGGCCCGCCATTTCCCAGGCCTCTCGGGCAGCTTTATATCCAAGACTGGAGCTTTCGACCTTTAACACCAACTTGAGGTTGGCCCAGCGAAGCTTCTCGTTTTGAGCCCTGCCAACTCTACGGCGTCGTTTTTCTTTCACTTCTAATGGGTCGACATCCTCAGCACTAGGCGGCCGTTCGGCTGCCCCAGGGTATGTTTCACCATTCTCAACGTGAGAGGACTCGGTGGTAACATTATTCGGTCGATCCGGTGGTTCTGGTTCCACATGTAACGCTTCAGAGTCCTCATCATGGGTGTCCGCAAATCTCACTCGCTTCTTGGCGGTCCGGGTTTGTTACCTAGTTATAGCTGTTATGAACCTCGGGTTAAGTGCGAAATCGAAAAAATTATCACGCTGAGTCACCATATCCTCAGGCAGAGCTCTCAGGGTACTGACTTGCGTGACTTCTTGGTTCGGTCTCTCATAGCTGATTTCGTGAATTTGGTTTAGTTGTTCGAGATTGCTCTTCGACGCCTCGGTTAATGTTGTTTTGGCTTCCTTTGCCGCCAACGTCTCTCCTGCCGGCGAGTTCGCCGAAGCGTTGTATTCTCGGGTGACGTGGAGGTATCTGACGGATTGAAATCTCGCAGCGAGCTCTCGGTGTATGTTCAGCTGCGTCAAAAGCGACTCCTTCAGGCATGCGATCACCCCTAGAGATTGTTGGATTGCGAGTCTCCAGGCCAACGTCGACCAGGTCGGTTACACCATAGGCTTGCGCGGCTCGTAAGCCCTCGTTCATACCCATGTACTCCGCTTGATTCACCGTTGTGCTCTCGAGATAAGCACTCGCAGCCATCTCTATCTTCCAGTCAGGGAGTCGCCAGAGGATCCATGTACAACTTCCATACCCTCCATGCTTCGATGTCTTGGCCGAGCCGTCAAATGACAGAACGAAACCTCGATGGTCGTTTGTTAAGCGTGGGTATAGCAGCGCCGGGTCCATTCGAACCATCGGATACCGTTTGGAGGGTGGCGCGACGCGTTGCAAAGCCTTGTCTAGCCCCACGAAATTTGTGATCGTGGAGTGGAGCAGTTGGACGAACGCACTGTCATCCTCATTGACTCGGTGGACCACCAGGTGCCACGGACACAGCATGACCGCGAACTGGGTGGACCGTCCGAAGAGTGTCTTGGACGTATTAATCCTTCCCAATGTCGAAAACCTGGTATAGGCGTTGATCGTACGCCCAGCCAACTGAGTGTAGCATGGATTTAGTAGTAAAATCAGCGCTAACACCTCCTTCTCGGCCGGGTAGTAATTCGCATCATTGTCTTTCAGCACTCATCCACAAAACCGGACCGGATGCATGACCCCATCATGCGCTTGGATAAGCGTAGTGCTCAGAGCCCAGTCGTTGGCAAACAGCATCACATGGACCTCTTTGGCTCTGTCAAAGTGTCTGACAATAGGTTCATCAGCAACTTTTGCTTGAAGCGCTGTGCAGCGGGGCTACACATTCAGGCAACCTACACATTAGTGCAACATGCACTAATGGATACATTCAGGTGGGCCACATGCAGTGTGGTCACCATTCATAACAGGAAGCACTACTATTGGCAGAAAGCAACAGATAACTGCCAATAAGGAGCATGCATTAGGACAGAGATTCTGCCAACGAGTGGTTGGCAGATCCTCTCTTTATAGATATCAGTTTTAGGAGGCAAGGCCAAAGTTAACATTTCAAATTCAGTTCTCATTTCTACCAAAAAGCTTATTAATAAGTCTTTATTTAGATCTAACTATACTTAGTGAGCTAAGTATACTTAATCTAATATAATTACACCTACGCTTCCTCCTACACGTTGCGCACACGTGTAAGCTAAAGTAGTGTGCTAAACAAGCCCACTACAGGCGCGACAGAGAGCGATGGCCCTGTCGGCGCAGCACATGCACCTCGCGGTGCATGCGACCCCCCAGCAGAGACAGCGCGAGGCGCGGCTGTCTCCGATCCTTCCGCGCGGACACTGACGACTGAGAGAGTCGTCAGAGAAAAGTGTGAGCCGAATCAGAAGACTCAGATCCGATCGGATCTGAGGGGCTCACGAAGCGTCAAGGGTGACGCGGCTGTGTCGACAGCTGTCGACACG
>BSXT01001828.1:0-15185 GCA_030267785.1 Phytophthora fragariaefolia | reverse complement strand
AAAACGAAGTGACCGTGACACCATCGAGTGAGTTGACTGGGTCGCACGGTGGTTGAAGATCGCAAGCGGCGATCTTGGAACGTGGTGGGTAAGGCGACCGGCCGACGGCTTCCGGGCTCACATTTCGATTCGCTTGGTGAGCCTCAAGCGGTGTTATTGCAGGGCATTTGGACGGAACGAACGGGGCCTTCGGGTTCGCTCGGTGAGACGCCAGCGGCGTTTTCGCAGAGCATTTGGACGGAACGAACGGACGCGGCAGCGACTTCGGAGGACAGCTGACGAGCTGAGCCGGACGAGTGCGTGGACAGGGAGACGCCCGAGCCTGCTGAAGGTCGCACGCAGAGCAGGCGCCCGAGGCGTAAGCTCAAGTAACTAGATGGACGACTCTATGTGCACGTACGGGGAGCCGCAGTGGAGGCACTTCGGAGGAGCAGCCAACAGTAGGTTGATAGGAACGATTAATAAATAGGCAGTGCTACCAGCTGGGTACACGCCGGCGCGGGGACATCGCTTGTCACAGTCTGCCATCCGGGCCTTGACCGTTATCAGCACTGAGCGACCAACCTCGGCGTGCAGAGGCCAAAGACATGTTACATCCGTATACGAACCCGGATTCTTGTCGACAAAACACTGGAGAAGCGACAGAAGGCACTGGCACCCTAGAACTTGATTATTGACCGTACCTTCCGTTATGACACTTTTTACGCGCTTGACGATACTATCGCTATGTATAAAAAATCCTTTTGCGTGTTAAAGAGTTCCCGAGATCAAGCTGCACTGTTCAAGATAACTGTGTTGCGAAAAGCAGGCTCAACTAGCAACTGTCTAGTACTTGACAGTTTTGGACTAGAACTGCAGTTGCCGCGCTCCAGGTCTACCGAGCCAGTGCATCACGGACTATCCGATAGAGAATTGTCTGCCCGACTTCCGTTGGTATAACTGCACGTAGAAGCCGCAGTCTGGGGACTAACAAACCAAGCGATTGTGCCACCCCCACCGCGTACTACACGCACTCTAGAAATAAGCGAGAGTACAGTCTGGTACAACACACTCGATTCTTTAGCGTCCTCGAACTCATCCGCGACTCATAGCGCTGCCTGCTATCGCGTGCTGACGGCTGCAGATTGGCAACTGAACAGGCAACACACTCGTCGGGTTTTAAACTCCCCCAATGAATTAATCCCATCGGTATGCTGGTTTTGGACGAAAGCTAGTTTGTGTATGCTGGTTTTGGACCTTTCTCGTTCTACCCCGCAAGGGTCTCTCGCTGCAAAGCACCGGACCATTCGCATTCAGCGCTGCACCCGCGCGCATTCAGCCACGAGACGGTGCAGTTGAAGCTGGCGAAGGACCGGAACGCGGCGATGATTGGGCCTGCGCCCGTGACAAGGCTCGCTCGCGGCTGCTTCACTTTCAAACTCGTTCGCTACTGCTCCCGACGCCGACCGTAAAAGAGATCATGGCGAGCGTCGTGCAGCCAACTCCAACCAGTCCGCTCATCGTTGTCGGCGGGCTCGCGCGACTCGCGCCGATGAGCCTCATGCCCGAGCGGTACTCGCGCCACATGCAGACAGTGGCCAAGCTCAAGCAGATCCGACGAGCGCTGGTGTCGCCCTCCAGCGGTGGTAAGGTCGGCTACGTCGTCGACGTCTTCACTCCGTCGCTGTCCACGTCACGCATCCCAACGAGCTTGAAGGCGGCAGCTAAGGGCCAGGCCCCCGACGTCCACATGGAGAAGCAGCTCAGCGACTTCGTCGCCCTGCGCGATGAGCTGTATGAGACCTGCAGGACGGCGCATCCCGCCGTGGACTGCCCGTTCTGCAGCGAGGTGGGCCGCACTCTGCTGCTCGGCGCCGTGCTGCCGGGCTCGGTGCTGACCTTGCTGCTGTCGCAGCACCAACAGACCAAAGCGGTGCAGCGCTTTATTGACGCTCTGGTGCTGCTGGGGGCATCTTGCCCTGTTGTTGAAGCGGACGCCTGCTCGTGCCAGAAGAATCTCCCGCGCCAACTGTTCAAGTTCCTTTTGGGAGAGCAAGACCCCTTGGTTTGAAGACCCCCGTCCGAGATTTATCTATTCCTACTTATGGGAGACCGACTTCGCACAAGACCTCGCTGTACTGTAGCTCTGTCCGAATTATCGTTTTCTGCAGCTGAAAGAACGTAAAGTGCTAAACTTGAACGATATCGATGATGGTTGGTATCCTTGGTATCCTTCCTGTCCATCTAGACTAAGCCGTCGCAACTACCTTGGCAGGTATGATTCTGGATAGTAGTTTTATGTCTGGCAACCTGTAAGTTCGTCCAAGAACATCACATTCCGTCAAATTGTTTTTAGCAACATTAAAAGGCTTCACTGACGAAGTAACGTCTGTTTAAGAAATTGAAAAGCACCACTTCACTCTGTACTACGAGCTTTGTTATTGTTGTTGTTGTTGTTGTTGTTGCAGCTGCTGGATGTAGCTGCACACGGAATCGTTTATCAACTCGCCATTTAAAAGAGGGCGAATGATCTGAACATCATCCATAACCGCCGGCTCGTGCGGTAACATGTTGTAGCAGTACACAACTATCCGTCGTAGCATTACAGACAATGTCTTGCCGGTCATAGGTTCTTTGCGAGGTGTGACGATGACACCGCACACACAATAGTGCGATGAAGCGGAAGCAGGAACAGGATGCAAGGGGTCATCTGTCACGACGTCAATGTGAATCATTCCACGGGACTGCGTGAGGTCGGAGCAGAAAATGTTGTTGATTGTCCAGGACGAGTTAACTGCCTCGAACGTCGATCGTCGGTAGATGACTCCACGTTTCGTGTCGTCAAGCTTCTTACGCTGTGCATCGATCCCAAAGTGGCGCTTCACTACCGCGGGAATGGCGTTAAAATATGCTAGCACGCCATCATACACATCCTCTAGCGATGTGTGTTGAATTTCTGAGATGAACACACTTGATATCAGCGTGCAGTCCTTGCAGCCGGTGACATCGATTTTTGAAAGCGGCAACACCCTGCGGCTTTCAGTGTAGAGTTTACCTTGCAGTGCCGTTTCTTGGTCGAGAGTTAGTTGTGAGAATTTATTTACGACGACCGGAACTGTAGCCAGGGATCTCTCGTAGTGGAGCTGAAGCATTTTCCTGCGATCATTGGGATCCCGTCCCAGTTGAGGGTCGAAATGCAGCTCTTCGAACATTTCTTTGCCGTTCGACTGCAATGGCAGGCGCTGAGCAGCAGTTTGAATTGTGGCAAACAATATCTGTTGCTGCCTAAATAACTGTTGGAGCTCGTTGTGTATTGACTCAGCCTGGCAAGCAGCGTGCTTCTCGATCGCGCAGCGCTGAGCTGAAGCCAACATGCGCTTGTCGTGTAGGGTGTCGGCCCATTTTGTTTTCAAAACTCGAAGCTCTTCCTCCATTGATATCACCATCGTTCTTAGAACACGAATATCTTGCATGGCATCTAGTTGAGTGTCGGTAGGGCCTCCGGGCCTACCGCTTTGAGAATTAGATGCAATCACTGATGGAGCGAGAACAAATTTTCCAGCATTTTCAGGAAGTGTAGACACTGACTCGGAATAACTTTGAGTTCTGTCGGGAGACACCAATCGCGGAAGAGGTGGCAATCGTGGGGGGGTATCACGGGTAGAGCTGCAGCACATGGGCGATGTGGAACGAGCGTCAGAGGCCTGATCGGGGCAGCTAGGCGCCCTTCGAGTCGATGATGTTCGAGCCATCTTGGTCGGTCGCGGCGGGTCCATGATCTCGGTGCAACCCGGTCGTTTAATTCTAGAACCCAAGTCGGGGTGTGCTACGGGCACGAGATTGGGAAATGTGCTGTTGGCCATGCACAGCCCGCAACCCAGCAAATCAGGTGTGCGCCGCCACTTGGTTCAACCAAAACCAACTTGGTTGTTCTTGGCGCTTTCACCATCGCGCTAGAGTCTCTCAATCCTTGCGCTGCCAGCTCCAGTACCCGTATGTATCAAGAATGTGTATTATGATTAATACACGGACCCTTGCGCTACGCTCCAAATTGGAGCTGCACGTACAGATATCCCACGACTCAAATACTGTTGGGCTAAGAGTTAAATTGCTCTCTTCGATATTTGGTGCGACTTGCATATGTTGTGTTAGACCGAATGTATTTACACACCCTTCTAGATTGGTGGTACAGCACTGTACTGCAAACGGAAAGATGACCAAAGAGGCATGAAATCGGCCGAAATGGGCCAATGTGTATGAACCGGCTAGTCCTAACCCGTACTGAGGATACCGGTTATTTGGCATACACATTCATACACGTCTGGTCAAACGTAAATTATACGGTGCAGAGGTAAGCATATATTCATACCTCTTTGGTCATTTTTCAATCAAGCGCTAGCTATTGCGAATGCTGCGCCGTCTGCAGGTGTCTATTGTGACCTATCTGCTTGCACCCTCTGCATTGGTAGTTTTTTATAGCTGATCTCGCTGGGGCTTCTAATGCGTTTGCTTTTGGTAATTGTCATATCGCTCATGAATCCTAATACCTAATAAATTTTGCTAGATGGAGAAATTGTCACGTGTGAACACAAGCACTAAATAAATTAGGCTGCCAAGGAAACGGGGGGATCGGCGGACCCAGTGTATCACTTCTGAAGGTGTTTAGAATGCACACCGTGCCTTCTCACATGAGCAGAACCACGAGCTTATACGAGTTCTGGAGTTTGTGGACGGTGGAGATTTGAGAATTCTGCTAAGCAATTACGAGCAACGGCAACATCCCGTTGGCTTTGACAGGGAGAAGGACGCTCACGTAGCTGCAGCATTATGTGACTCTTCCGCTGCGGCTCGTCGTGGTACGGCAGGTTCGACATCGGGTGCGGTAACGCTGTTGTGGGCACTCACGGCTGCAGGACCATGGTATGCAGTGGGACGCGGATGTGCTTCGCCTCGTGAACGTGTCCGTAGGTGACAGGGCGTACGAGAATGGTCTACGCTCTGCAAGCTATGGTTTGCACCCCGGGTGCGGTCACCTGCTTCTGATCGAAAGAAAGCAAAATGTATTGTGTGGAAATTGAACCACTTGCTACTGGTTAGTATGGCTTGCTGCACCAAGCCACGAGTTCGTACAGCTTCTAGAACCCAAGTTCTAGAAGCTCTAGGCACCAGGTTGAGCTTTGCCCCGCTTCCTACGATATGCACTGCGACGGACACGAGACTAGCCAGGAATGGCTACACTTCCCCTCTAGAGTCCGTCGCACTTCAACATGCAAATGCTTTTTTCCGGTACACGTCGCTGACTTGGCCTCGAAACTATTCATCTTGCTGGTGGTCTGTATAGTTCGCCACTAGGACAGGAACGTCGTGCACCATGTTTGCAAGAGGCCCTCACGAGTTCGCAATCTCTTGTACTCCGCGCCACGACACGAGTACTCCCACTGTTTAGTGACGGGGTTGAAACGGTGCTCGCGGATACGCTCGACTCCCAAAACGATACCTTGCTTGGCTACGTGCTCTAATATCTCTTCGTCCACTTCCAGGCTAGCATCATCATAGAACTTGAGTCTAGATCCATGCACTTCGAAAACATCCCCCGTAATCAAATGTTCGATGACGAACTAGTACTCGCGAGCTTCAGTCACTCGGTATGGTCCTACCCAATGAACCATCAACTTGTTGCCTCGAAGTCGCTCATCAACGCGATCCCACAGCACGAAGTCTCTTACGTTGAATTTGGCTTTCCCTTCTTCGCCATCTTCTGGTAGGGACGCGTTCTTTCCTTGCGCTCCACACTTCTTCATGCATAAGGCGAAGACTCTCTCGAAGGTTATGGAGTTCTTCTTCGACAGCGTCCATATCGATGGTCATCAACTCGTTCTTGGCATTTGGCAGGAGCACCGTGTCCAGCTGCGTCGGCACTGATAGCCCTGTAAAAGGTTCCACTGGTGCTTTGCCTCCGATGGACTGCACTGGCGTTTGATTTAGGTTGGCTTACACGAGTGGAAGTAGGTACTTCCAGCTCTTCGTATCAACAGCACCCGCATGATCTGAAGCACGTCCCTGTTGATGCGCTCCGCAGTCCCGTTCACCCACGGCGTGTAGACTGGCACAAAGGTGTGGACCACCTTTAACCGGTCACGCAATTTGTCCATGAGCTTGTTCTTGAGGTGAGTTCCCTTACCGGAAGTCCACATCGATGGTAAGCCGAAACACTTTGCCCAATCAAGCACTGCGGTCACCGTAATGGTGCTAGTTGGGGCATCACACGGAACCAATTCGCAGTAGTGCGTCAATTTCTTCCTTGAGCACCAAGACATGGCACGTGTCTCCGTATGATTCTCCCATGAACAGAAAATCAAAATGCAACACTTCGTTTCGGGATGCAGGTTCACGCTGGTCACTCCATGGTCGTTGAATTAGTTGGCTGCCCTTAACGTGCTTGCAGAGCAAACATTTTGCCACGAAGTCTCTGACGATATTTATAACGATTTGATGTGGTAGTGCTGCTGCAATTGCCGCTGCATCACCTCAGCACCACGGTGAGCGTTAAGCCCGCAATGGGCCACGATAAGCGTGCGAGCAAGAAGCCCCTCGGTTTGCGTGGGGATCCACATCTTCCCCTCCACAAGAAGGAGGCCAGAATCCGATTCCACGCTGGTCGATGGCGCTGAGCGGCGATATCGACGCTTTGCATCTCGCACCGGATCAGGATTTGGCCAGACGAAAGCATCGTCCAGCAGCGGACGCAATCGAGAGAGGGTGCGTGACGATCTAGTGCAAACTGCCTTGACAGCTGCCGAAGGTGCAACCACTGGAGCCAACCACCTCGAGACCAAATCCGCCCACACGTTGTCATATCCTGTTACATGGTCAATCTCGTAGCGATAGTCCGACAGCATTAGCGCCCAGCGTTGAAGCTTACCCCGAACGTGCGTGCGAATCTCCGTGCTAGGACAGAAGATCAGGATTTAATTTGCGTGATCGCAAAAAAGCTTAAACCCATTCGAGCGATGTAGTAAATACTCGAGGTCCTTCGCTGCTCGCATGATCGAATATCTTTCCTTTTCTGCAATCGACCAGTGAAGTTGCGCTCCCTTGAACATTCCTCCTTTGCAGAGCACGAGTGCATGAGCCTGATCTGGGAGAGACTTCGAATCATCCCAGTTGTCAACTTGCGAAACGATCAGTGACCACCCTCTGTCGGAAGCGTCCGTCGTCACACAAAGTGTAGCCGTCTCGCTAGGGAAAACCAACTTGGTCGACCGGGCGCTACAATCCAGGAAATCGCGATAATGTTGCTCCCCCCGCATTGACCAGGATAGCATTAAGCTTTCCGCGTAGCGCTGCTTGCGACTGTGCCCAGCAAATGCAGCTTCAAGCTTGTTCTGCAGGGGGCTGCACGCTGAACAAAATCGATAACCGACTCGCGTAACCATCTCACAGCGCACAATATTTCTGTAAGCCCGCCACTGTAGCCGGAAACAGTAGTGAGCTCAGTGCTGCAACACGCTCAGGGTTATGACGCAAGCCGTCATCGTCAATAATGTGTCCGCACCATGAAATTTCCCGTGCGTATAAACAGCTCTTCTTGGCGTTCAATTTCAGTCCATATTCGTGGATACGGGAGAAGAACTTGCGGAGCACTGCGATAAACTCCTCAGCCGGCTTCGCAAATACAACAATGTCATCCACCCAAATAATCACGTTCTCGTAAAGCATGTCGCGGAAAACTTCATGCATTTGACTTTGAAAATGAATAGGAGAATCGGTTGCTCCCTGAGGTACCCGAGTTGGCGTGTAGACCGTGTCGTTCGTAATAAAACTGAAGGATTCTCGACAATCCGGATGCAACAGGAGCTGCCAGAATCCCTTAAACAGATCAAACGTGGCGAAGTAATAAGCCCCATTGACCATTGCAATCACTACGAGTAGTTTGGTATTGCTCCTGCTATCGGGATGGTCTCTAGTTCATGGGTCGGTTATCATTTGCACACCGATACCCTTCAACGGGACCCTTCTTGCGTACTGGGATTGCGGTGCATGCCCATCGACTCTGGTTGTTCCGAAAGACGAGCTCAAACTTCTCTAGCTGCTTGACATACTCACTCAGGAACTTCGTCTTAGCTGCAGAGTATTGTCGAGGGCTTGTGCGATATGGAACCGAGCCATCCATCAAAACGACTCGTAGTGGCTCAAGCTTAGCTGGTGGATCAGCGCCAAGCTTTGTTCGCCAGATATCCGTCTCCGTGTTCACAGCCTCACGCAGCTCCTGGACAAATTCATTCGGAACCCTTCGTTGATAGCATTCGCCAACAGCAAATCAAGAAGCTCCCGAATCTCATCCTCGCTGGTCGTACCCACAAGGACCTCTTCCTCGATGTTGTCTTCATCCTCCTCTGGGTCCGCTTTACCCACTAGCTGCTCCGGTAATTGATCAACATTAATACTGAGAGATTTCAGAGTTTCATCACCAATGAACACTTCATTAGTATCACCGTCCATAACTACGCAAGTCACGCGCCGAAGCCGGACCGGTTCGGCAGCCGTCAATAGCTGGACATCGATGTCACATTGTTCGGTGCACTAAATAGAACGGCCGAATTCCACCTAGACGGGTGTAGCCATTGCCTCCACCACGACAGTGCCATATAGCTTCCCCAGTTCTTTCGCAATACTCCGAGTCACCACATTTCAGTCCGCGCCGGTGTCCGCCCGAAACGGAACTTCCAGTACGCCATTCAGAATGGCGGATCGTTCTCCGGGTGACACCATAGACCTGACAGTCATTGCTCGCAGCTTCTGATTTTTCATGTCATTTACGCGCTTCAGTGCTTTCTCATTGTCGGCTTCGCTAGCAGAAGGGCAGTACCTTACCCAATGTGCACCGCCACATACCATACAGCCGTCTCGGGGTGGCGCACGTGACGGAGCAGCGTCTTGCTTGCGTGTCTTGCTGTCTGCCCTCGCGATACTTCACATGCTGCTCGCTGGGCGACATTGCCGTAGCTCGTCTCGTATTCATGTCAACGCTCTTGCCCGTAACGTTGTTCTTGTTTTGACTGCGGGTCCTTTCTCCTTGCTTCAGTTCTTGTGCAAGCAGCTGGTAATGCTGCTGATCCCGGGCACGATCTACGAGTGCCTCGTAGAGCGCGATATCATTCTTCTTCAGCACTGGTTTGGCGATAGCCAGACGCTCCATTTCAAGTCTAAGCATCTCCGGTGCAATGTTTTTCATGAGCAGCTTACATCGCAATTTCATGTGATCACCGTAGTTTGCGTCATCCTCCCGCCCGCTGCCCAGCATTCCACAAAGACCATGTTCCTCCACAATCTGATCGAACAGCACGAAGTAGTTCAGCACGCGAGCTTCGGTGTCTTCGATCTTGAGGTCGGTCCTTGAAAAGCTGGTCCAAGTCTGGGATATGGCTATTCTGCAACGATGAACAGCGGCGCGTTGTCGCGAGACCGAGATCTTCATCGGTCACGTCGGGCGCAGGTTTCTTCAGAACGAATCGGGCCAGATGATCCAGGATTCACGGTTCCATCGAGTTACGAATCGACGTCACTACATGCTCGTACTGCTCGCCAATGACTGTGCAGCGATTTCGGATCTGGTTCGCAGTCAACACCACCGGTCACATCGAGTCCAGGATCTCGTCGATCATCTGCATGTTCCTGGGCACGACCTTCTCCAACGTCTCGATCTTGGTCAGGATGAGACAGCCATCGTTCTTGACGATGTACACTGCCAGCTCCTCGGCGTTTCCGCCCAGCGGGTAGAACTCCACATTAGCGAGGTCACGTAGTCGCAACATACCCACGCGGTATTTACGGAGGTGGGCCTATGGCCGAACGTTCCGGCAAACGGACCGATTGCCTTCACTGGAATTAGCTTTTCTGCTACGGGGGTCGGGAGGTGCTAGGCCCAGCGGAGTCCTGTTCCTAAAGCAGATCAGTTCTGTATACGAGTCATTTTGGCGTATCGTGCACGAGGTTTATTTGGTGGTTTCATACACACCAAAACTTTTTGCATACCTCTTTGGTCACAAAACTTCTTAATATTTCCAGCTGGATACCGCATACACATACCGTCACAGCTTTACACCTTCGGTCGCATCTCGGCCGATTGCATACCTCTTTGGTCATTTTCCCTACTGTAAACCTTGGGTGCAATGTATACAGTACGGTGCTGTACAGTGGATGTACATGTACTACGGTGCCGGGCTCGTGCCATCCTCTTCATCCTGAAAAACAACTTCTGTGATGAAATGCGTGTTGGCATCAGGGTCCTTGAATAGTGCAATGTCTTGTTTTCGTGTTTTCCTTAATAATCGAGGCACCTGAAGATACACGCTCCCAATAGGGGGTCAAAATTAGAGTTTTAGTTGTGATTTTATTCTCGAAATGACCACCATATTTTTTGAAAATAAATTAAATTAAAATGTCCGGTGGTCATAATTTCTAGAAATGGTTCACCTGTTCATTCCGTCCATTTGTCTAAGAGTCGCCCACCGCAACAGCACATTTCCCTTTGGTCTAGAATTTTTGTATCTTGTGATTATCCTAAACTACTCAATGTATATCAACGCGGGGCCTGTTGGTCTTATCACCGGAGCATAGTTAATACATTCATAAGATGGAGAAGATAGATACATCGTGAGTGATAAAGTGTCCCATATAATAGTAATAGTTGGTTTTCGAGTATCACTACTACTACCGTACCATTGCAGTAACATTACTTTTAATTCAGACTAGCCGAGCGCCGCCGCTACGCGGCGGTGGGTTTACGGTGGGTTCCAAACCGTTCCGCTCGCTGTACCAGCTTGCTCCACTACAGGGCTGGCCCACCACCGGTGGCCTTCTGTTGGTGCTTTGTTATTAATAGTTGCATATATATTTTTGTTGTCTTATTCATAACAAAAGTGAAGTTGGCTTTCGTAGAGTTTTGTAGCACTACGTCAGATTGTATACACCTTAACGTAAACCTATCGATCGTCAAAATTGTAGTTTCGCTAGATAACTACTTGTACACCTTGCACATATCCATGACTTTCATTCTACGCGAGCAGAGTGATGTATTTTTCCATCGTTTCATTGCATGTCGTTGTTCTGGTCATGCGTCACATATCGGAAGTATCCAGTGCTACGCTAACAACCGCTACTAAGTCTTCCATCTATCGATTGATATCAGGTAGCTGACATTGTATATCATAATGTATATCGTGTTTAACATATGCGTTCCAATTCGTGTCGCTAACATTCGCACCAAGTTGTATCCTCGAATAGTCGTGCAATCGTAAGAATGCTGCAAGTGCATAACCGAGTGGGCATGTCCCCGCGCCTCACACGTCTAATATTATAAATCATCATCATTCCACGCGACAGCAATCGATTCTATAATAACGCCCGTCTTACTATATGCTTGTGTCACTCTCGTCGTGCCAGTCAATCCCATTATACCTATTATACCGCGTCTAAGCGTAGGGTCGTTGTGGTGTCAGTCCATGTGTCCACCGTCGTACTTAGCGGAAAAGTACTATAATAAGCAAGTGGAGACGTGGTGGGGTCAGGTGCCCACGCTCCAGTTTGTGATGGAGCCCATGTTGGAGGCCTTCAAGACGAACATTACGCCGGCACAAGCGATGAAGCTCTTCACCGCGCCCAAAGCCTTTCAAACGCTCGTGGCCTGAGCACTACATGTACCTGGTTGCCCTCTCTGAGCCATGCGGCGGAGGGGCGGACTACCTCGTGCTCAACAACATCGTGCAATATGCGTCCGCGGACTTGCGGACGGTTCTGATGGCGAAGGGCGAGGGAACGAGGATGGATTATCTACAGCAAGCTGAAGAACTTGCACACTTCGCTCAAGCCTGGGAGCTCGAGCCCGCCAAGCACAAGAACCTCGGAAGGGAGGTGGTTGGTGTAGTCGGTGAGCGACGCGGCAAGGACACAAGATCGTGTTATGAATGCTGCAAGCCGGGGCACCTACGAGCGGCATGCCCGAAACGAACGCGAGGAGGAACTCGCAAGCCGGGCCTTACTCTGGCAGTCAGCGAAGGGCCTGGCAAGCAGGAGGAGGCGTGGATTCTAGACAGTGGGTCCAGCCGCCACCTCATCAAGAACGCGTCGTGGTTGGACGATGTGGAAGACGGCGAGGACGAGTGCGTGCAACCGGATGGCAATGCGCTCAAGGTGACTAAGCGCGGGACACTCACACTGCGAGTCACGGCCGGCGGAGAGCCAAGAACGGTCACGCTCACGAACGTGTATTACGCCGAGAACGTGGTGCACATCCTTATCTCGTACGGACAGCCGGACCAGAATGGATACTCGCTGATGCGTAAAGATGATCAGCGAGTAGTCGCCACCCACGACGGTAAGACTGTCGCCTCCGATGTGGAACTTCGCAACGGGGTACTGGTTGTGCCAGGCATGGTCGAGCCCGAGCTGGAGAGGCCCACGGAGGTCATTATGGCGGCGTTGAGCAACGCGAATGAAGAACCCGAAAGTGCGTCCGCGGACGTGCAGTTGGGCACGTTGGTGGAGTTCCACCAGAGGTTGTGGCACCTCAATTACGACGCAGTCGAGAGGTTGGCGCGTGATCCTAGCTCAGGGATTCAGATCGCACCCCTCAGGCGTGTCAATTGCTTGACATGCGCGCAGGGAAAACAACCCAAAAACCGGCAGTCGCAGAGGGACACTGGAGAGCACTCCTCGATAGACCGTATCGGCGGAGTTATTTGCTCGGACTTGAAAGGCCCCATGACACCCCGAGATCGCTTAGGGAACCGCTACATGGTGATCTTCGTCGACCACAAGAGTAACTACTGTCGAGTGTTTATGGCAAAGACGAAAGACGCTGCCGCCGAGCAGTTCGAGCATTTTTGTCCTTTTTCGAGAAGCGGTTTGATTGCCATATTCACGTGCTGAGGACTGACGCCGGGGGCGAGTATCAGAACGTCGATTTGATCTGCAAGAACACGGGGGTCGCGCGCCAGCGAACAACCAGACGAGTAACGGAAAGGAAGAGCGCATAATGAACATGGCCCGATGCATAATTTTTGCTTGTGGATTGCCCCTCAGTTTTTGGGGCGACGTGGTATAATATGCGGCCTATATCCTGAATCGTTCACCGACGACCTCGAACGCTGGACGCACGTTGCCGCTCAAAGTGCTCACCAAGCAGACACCACCGCTGGGCGAGATGGTTGGTTTTGGTTCGCCTTGCACCGAGTATCGCGACCCGAGGAACAAAAACTTCTCAGAGCGGGCCCAACCGGGTATGATAGCCGGTATTGGCGAGGAGACAAAGGGCTACAGAGTCTACCTGCGGAGGGACCGCGTGGTGGTGACGACACAGCACGTCAAAAATATCGAGACGCTGGACAAGACTCAGAACGAGCAGGTTCAGCGGCTATACCTGGGGGAGGAAGACGAGGGTGTCGAGGAAAAGACCACGGATAGTGCTGCGGGTGCCGCTAGGACGACTGACACCGGAGACGTCACGACTGGGAGCCGAGGCAAGAAGAAGAGCAAGGGGCGGGCCAGGAAGAAGCCCTGGTAGCGCGAGCGACACGTGACGCGATCCGCCGCGCGCAAAGCTGCCGAACACGCGAACGACTCCCCCGAGCTGGAGGAGCCTAACGCAGGGGTCGTCAACAACGTTATGGAGGCGGACCCAACAAACTATCGCGAGGCTATGCGTAGCCCGCGCCGAGATGGCTAGTTGAAAGCCATGGCCGAGGAACTGGATGCCCTCGAGAACAATTATGTCTGGAAGCTCGTGCGGATGCCGGACGTGGTGCGCGCTCGGCACACAAAGTGGGTCTATAAGACCAAGCGAGATGCCGAGGGGTTGCTGGAGTGACACAAGGCCCGGCTAGTCGCGTGCGGGGACGAGCAGGAGTTTGGGGTCAACTACGGGATTACATTCGCGGCCGTCATCGAAATGACGAGCGTGAAGTTCATCCTGGTGCTAGCAAGAAAATGGGGCGTTCTAGCGAAGCATGGAGATGTGCCGAATGCCTATGTGAAGGCCGAGAAAGAGGCTGAACTCGACATCTACTTACGTATCCCACAGGGAATGGACTTGCCGGATGAACTGCTGCGCGGACTCGGCGTCACGAGTGCAGATGAAGTAGTACTGGAGCTGCGCAAGGCGCTCTACGGCCTGAGGCAAGCTGGCCGACTCTGGCACAAGTTGCTTCACAAGAAACTGGTGGAAATTGGATTCATGTAGAATCTGGTCGACATGTGCCTTTATTTCAGATTGGACGGTGGTGTTTTGTTGGTCGTGGGCGTATATGTCGATGACTTGCTGGTGACCGGGACGAAACAAGCTGCAGTGGACGCGTTCTTTGTCGAGCTAACCTCGTTATCTGTCAAGGACCCACCTTCAGCGACACCAGCTTCGTGACGGCTTTTCAAGCTGTCGTTACCCCGTACAACACCGCCACAGGACCTGCTATCAGCCCGGGGGATGAATTTAGAGGCACCGGCGACGCGCTCCCCACTCTCACAGAGAATAGTTCACAACAGTTTCACCGTGTCGGACCGAGTTGGGCTGCTTTGTCAAGCATGACTCCGGATGAGGCGACTTCTTCTAGTCCCGTGAAGTCGAACGACACGCTCAAGCGCAAACGCGGCGGCGACATTACTTCAGATAGCAATTCGCGACGGCGCGAACAGTGTCGAGCCAACCAGGCCCGATACCGCAACAAGCAGCGCGATGCACAGGTGCAGCTGAAAGACAAGTCGACCCCAGTAAGTTACGCGGTGGTCGTACGGCCCGCCCCGTAGTTTTAAACTTTTTACCCTATAGCTACTAATTTCGTGTTGATGAACCTTTCGAAAGCTACAATTTATAAACTCCCAAAGCGTGTGAACGTTCAGCGTCTGTTGGACACTCGCGCGTTGACTCTCGTCTGCGGGCTTAGCGACATCACTTCGGGGGGCCCGCCCCTCTCTCGCTTCGCTCCGGGGCGCCGCTACGCGGCCTGCCCCACCCCCTCGTGCCTTACGCTAAGTCCTCGAGGCTCGACACTGTTCGCGCCGTCGCGAATTGCTATCTGACGTAATGTCGTCGCCGCGTTTGCGCTTGAGCGTGTCGTTCGACTTCACGGGACTAGAAGAAGTCGCCTCATCCGGAGTCATGCTTGACAAAGCAGCCCAACTCGGTCCGACACGGTGAAACTGTTGTGAACTAT
>BSXT01001827.1:0-16277 GCA_030267785.1 Phytophthora fragariaefolia | reverse complement strand
AGCGGATACATCTAGTCCACATGTGACCTCCGCTAAATAGAAGGATGGCGCATCAACCTTCGTGCGTTATTGGCGGCAAGTAAGTGGGGCTAAGTGGGGCTTGCTACCAGCCTCGTGTGCGCTTCCACGCTGGAGTGTTTCGGATGTAAATATACACATGTTATCTCAACGCCATTGCAATACTTGTATTGTTTCTCTGCTTTGTTGCGCAGTAACTTCTTCGTAACTATACTTCACTTTGTCGATCTACGATTCGATCTGCAGGCGTTGATCTACTTTATACTCATGTAGTGCTAGACGTTGGTGAAGATCACCTAGTGGCCCAGAACATGCTGCTACCTGAGCAGTGCTCAGTTCAGTCCGATCAGCCCACAAGGATCTTGCGAGGGGTCGCGGGCGACCTTTCCAAAGTTTGGTTTGCCCTAGGAGAGAAGCAGCCATATAAACACCAGTACATTTGGCCCACAGCCTTTTGCAAGCGAAACCAAAGAAGCAATACCAGTTTTGAAGATTACCCGCAAAGCAAGGATCGGCCAGGGAGCCCACTCGCGGGCGCAGAGCACACCTCAAATGAGGACGATCGTCCTCCCAAACACCGCCGGACATCTCGTAGGGCTGTTGAAGAGGAAGCAGCTGTACCTATTTTTGGTGAGTAATACTGGCCAATCTAGCTTTGGATCACGGTTGGACGAGTGTGCTACGATGGTATTTTACAGATCGCGCCTCTTTCAAAGCAGCTTGGAACAATTTGCTTCGAGCTGGGTGGTTCTCAAAGAAGCCGCCTGGACGAGGTTTGAGCGATCTGTATCGGTATATTCAGCCAGGTTGTGACGCAAACGGTGAAGCCGGGGTCGACTATTTTCTGGGGGAAGCTGCGTTGTTGGAGTACTACAACAGACCCTATGAAACAAAGGAGACTTTAGCGCGTTTTGAGGCGAGAGCAAATGTGCAAACCAATGGACAAAGTGATGACAACGGGCATGACAGTCACGATGGCATCGGAGGGTGTGCTGCTGCCGGAAGTGACATCGCTGGTGACGGAATTGACCGTGAATGCAGAGATGGTCACCTCGAAGATGTTCGTGGTGGAGCTACAGAAGTGACACAAGATCAAAGTCACTCGGGCTTGGATTGTGAGAAGCCAACCTCCGTTGGACAGGTCGGTATGGTGGCGCCTTCAATTCCGGGAGATTGTCTGGAGATAGCATCGCCAAACCGAGGCACGCTCAATTCCATCGTATGTGCAGTCTGCCACACAGAATGTACAACTGATCGATCGTGGACGGACTGTGGAAAGTATATTCACCACTTTTGCTCGCACGACGTGTGTCTGTCATTGAATCTACGCGACGCCGACGGTGCAACAATTAAAGACTTCGGCGATAGTAGCTACTGCCGTACACAATGCTACATGCGGGCTACAACATCAACGGCCGGTTGCGTGGATCTCGTAGTTGAAACTTCTGCGCGGCACACATACAAAGCGCCTTCCAACAGCTCCGGTCTCATTTCCGCTGACGTGGCTCCCCGCTCAGAAAACCCCAGGCGCTTGCATTCAAGCTTATCTACGTTGCAAGAACAACCCACTGTAGCTGCACAAAATCAACCAGCGGCTAGACACAACGCCGGAGGAAAGCCGTCCATCCCAAATCGGTCTGGTCGTGGCAACACCTCCAAGCCTGCAAAGCAACCGCAAAAGAAACGAAAGGAGAAACGCAAGGAGGCTCTTCCAAAAGCCAAACCGACGAAAAAGACACTTCCTCAAACTCTAAAAGCAGAGTTGCTCCGCCGATTACACGAGGCCGCAGCCAAATTCGTCAATGCTAGTGTTGCTTTTTGCCCTGTTGATGAAGAAAAGACGCCGAACTCCCAAAACCGTGATGTCGGCTCAACGTACCTGACTGGGGTGGTCACACGCTTCGAAGATGGAAAAGAAAAAGTGCTGACGGAGTCGCGGTACCTACGACATTATACGAGGTCCATTGGACAAGCACAGCTTTCCAAACAAAAGATCATGTTCATCTATTATCAGAGTCGGTCGTTGTATGTGGAATCAAACAATTTGTGAGGATGCAGAAACACAAATTATCCTGTGGTGAGTCCTGGCAGTCCTTGTGTAAGATTTTGAGGAGATTGATGGACCAGCATACCGTGATTGGGCAGCTTTTCGGAGTCGCAAGGAACTGCAAATTCCACAGAGTCCGGGCGAAGCCGAGCAAATTCCGTCGATGACGTTCTCCCAAACAGAATCATTAGGACAGCCAATTGGCTTGTTTACACATCCGGATGGGACTTCAGCGACCAGACTAAGGGAAGAAAGTCACCGATATTTTGGACATTCGGCAACTTCTTCATTTTTTGCCTTTGTCCCGCTGTCGTTTTGGAATCAAGTCGTTGTATTCTCGAACGAGTACGCTGATAATTCTGGGAGCCCGTCACCAAAGGCGATCAGCTTGGATGAACTGATGACATTCTTAGGGATCTTGTGGTACATGACGCTGTTCGATAAAGGGGAAATGAGAAATTATTGGACCGACGGTGAGGAGGCAACCATTTTTCCAGGAGCACGTTCGACTAGTCTGGGATCTATCATGACGTGGAGAAGGTTCCTATATATACGCAATAAATTGTGCTTTTGATCAACCGTTACAACCGCACCCATTCAGCGAGACCCCGTCGCTAGAATTCGCCCTCTGATTAGTATTGTGAAATCGCGGTGCTCCCGCCACGCTGTTGTCGGTCGGAACGTAGCTGTCGACGAAGCCAGTGTTGCATGCCGATCGCGCTATGCCCGCCACATTATCGTCTTCAATCCGCGAAAACCTACTGGAAAATACCATTTCAAGTTTTACACGTGCTGTTGCTGCACAACGTGGTATGTCATCAACTTCAAGCTTCATTGCTCAAGTGAATTGAGCGATCGCTTACATGGTGTTTCCCCAACTGATGAAATCGCAGCAATTGCACGATTGACGGCGGAGTCGTCAGAGATTTGATCTCACGTCATCGAAGTGACAGCACCGCTGAAAGGCTCGTGTCGTATTGTCAATACTGATAACTTTTACACTTTGTGCTCACTACTAGAAAGCCTGCGAGCGATTGGATTGTACGGCCGGGGCACCGTTCGCAGTTCTAGCTGGCACTTCCCGCACTTCACGATGACCCTGAAAGGTGACAACAAACCTAGAGGTTTCATGAAGCAAGGGGTATGTCTCGACAAGCACATTGTGGCGGCTAGCTGGGTCGACGGGTCGATTGTAAATATCGTTTCAAATGCAGACGCTTCTGGTCCGACAACGGTGTACAGGCGCATTAGGAACGCACGTGAACCATTTGCCGCTCCTATCTGCATTGCAGAATACAATATTGCGATGCAAGGCGTGGATAGGCACGATCAGCTACGCGGAAGGTTTTCACTATGTGGCGACCATTCATTCCAAAAGTGGCATAAGAAGTTAGCAATGGCGCTACTGGACATTGCTCGGTGCAACGCCTTCATTTGTGATGAATTGGCTCGCGGTAACAGTCTGGATCGCTCGAGTGCTGAGGATCCTCAGAGTTCTTCAAATGAGACATTGCCTGGTCGTGACAGGCACCGAGCTTTTGTTGTTGGTCTGGTGCGCGAGTTGTTCAGTGGTGAATGGAAAAAGTGCATAGAAACCGAGAATGGAATGCTGTATGCAAGTGGCCCATCACCAGCAGCCACGCGTACGACACCTGAAACCACTTCAAATAACGAGACGACACTACCGATACCGTCGTTGGTGATGTGCGTCGCAAACGAGTCGTGGCTTGCTCTAAAAGGGAAGAGCAGAACCATGCGTGAGTGCACAATCTGTAAGTTCGAATGCCGAACGCCGACTCAGAAAACGGATTTCTGTCGGACCCACCATGTTGCACTTTGCAAGCCAACGTACTCAGTTGATCACTCAAAATCACACCTGTGCCTGGAGGCAAGCTGGACCTGTTGGCAGAAGTTTCACTACTATTACATGCCAAAGCTGCTGTATTCGGTTGATGGGAATTTGAGAAGAAGTTCGCCTACATACAAAGCCCAAGCTCCATTCCTGAAGGAGCGTCGAGATGCTAAGAAGGCATACATACACAGCTACCCACCGTTGATGTCATGTTAGCTGCGTAGTACTCTAGTGCACAATATAAACCGTTCATTTTTCCTTCGCGTCGCCTTCAAGTCCCGATCACTCGGCGCAGTTAGAGGGCTTGTTGGACCAGGTGGTGTGGTCTGCCATCTTGAGAACCCCAACTTCAGACACGCGCTGCCCGAGACAGTGTCGTTCTCTCTTGCCCGTTGCTGGCAGTGGCCATTTGGCAGTGCGCCAGCCGCTTGGCCACTCCTCGCAGAAGCGCTTGTCCTCTCTGAGCTGCAGTGTATCGGCGGGAGGTCCTCACACATGCGTTCCGCCGTCTTTACGACGCGCCGCACCCGCTGTGGTGCATCACACGGGGAACCGGGAACGGCTCGATTACTATCCGCTCGTGCGTGTGCAGGAGCTTGCCGGTGACGCGAACCTCCGGCATGTCCAGGTCCGTTCGCGGACCATGGAAATCCACCGATTGAGATAGTGATGAGGCCGGGACGCACCAAGATCACGTGTCGGGCCACGAGCAACGGACCCGTCGTTGGCTTCAGATGGCGGTTCTTGATAGATACCGCGATGACCGTCAAGCCGTCCATGAACGTCTGCAAGTTAGGCACCACCAGGAAAAGCAAGTGAACGAAGAGTTGTCCCGCCACTCCACCGTCAAACCAGCCACGACCGACGTGCCATTGAGCGCTCCATAGCGCTGCTTGTTGTAGATGATATAGTACGCAAGCTCATGGCCTTGAAGCACGAAGATGAGCTTCAATAATACAAGGTTACGTACTCCCATCTAAATACAGCTGACTGAAGATGATGTACTTACATTCTTGCATGCTTTTAACCCCGTCTCGCGCTTCTTTAGTTAGCTCCCTTCGTCTTGTCAACATCAGGCTGGCCTGGGCGTGAAGGCGTAGCATGAGCACGAACTACACAACTCAATGCGTCTGCGAGTAGCTTGACTAGCCGGCGGGTAGAGCACGAGGCGGCCGAGGTAGACCGAACAAGTGCCCCAGTCCGGAGTGGTGCCTGGGGCTTGAGCAGATTTTTGAGACCGCTAGGCGCCAGCTGGTGCTCTTGTGGTCGACGGTACTTCTTCAAGCCACAATTTCTCCTTACGAATCCCATTCCCTTTCGGCGTCCCTTCACGCTCAGCGAATCCGAGTGCAGGAAGGAGCAAGTTACTAAAAGGTACTTAATGTAGGGTTTAGAAGCGTTTCCCTGGATAAACCTCCAATCATCTGCACATCTCGCAGAACCATACTTTAAGTACCTTTTTACACCGTTATACTTGAAGTTTGTAAGGGGAGGCTTAATATAGCAAATGTATGGCGGTGACGATAGGGTTAAGATATACTTGGTAGTATTTAGTTTAAGATTTGCTTGTTAGTCAAAGCATGAGCTATTAATGATAGGATCGATCCATCCGCGAGCGCTGGACACGCGCGAGTATACACCTGGATACTATGAGCCCCTTCCGCATGCGTCGACGTTACTCCAGCTCACAACGCCAATCAAAATATCTTTGTCATCTCCATGGCTCGACTCAATGACGAGAGGGCCCCCAGAATCACCGCCGCAGATATCTTCACTAATTGAACCGCCAGCGCACAGCATCGAATCATCAATCATAGACACCTATGCGCAGGCATTGTCACTAATGAGAGGCAAGTCGACACGACGCAGTTCCTCCGACATATTACCGTCCTCATTCGTGAGACCCCATCCTAGCGCAGTAGTTGTAGCTCCTGTCTTGAAATCTGAGTCATCTGCTGCGGCGAGCTTCACGGGTTTAAAGGAGCTGGCATATTCCAATTCCAATACTGCGAAATCGTTGCTGAAGTCAATGTTGACCGAAAAATTAGGATTATTCATCACCGATAAAACTTTGACCTGCTCGCCATCTTGAGCTCCGTTAAGATAGTGCGACCCTATTGATGCCCAGCGGATATCGTAAGTGGTGCAGTGGGATGCGGTGAGTACGTGCGTTGGGCTGACAAGGGATCCACCGCAGAAGTTTTCGCTTTCAGCGGTGGAGCGAAGGCCAACTTTGTACGTTTTGGTTTTTGTAGAAACAACTGTACCTCCGAGGATAAGTTGACGGTGATTTTGGGCTGAAGCGGCATCGGAGGGAGAAGATTTGAGTGCGATTGCAGCCAAAACGACACTGAAGAAAGTAGGTGTCATTTGAAATGCGTTGTAGGACGTTGTGCTCTGTAGAACGCGAAAGTGGGAATGAAAGCTGTGATTCTGGGCCACCGAGGATTACTTTGATGCGAACCGGATCTTCAAGCAAAGAGAACATGCATGGTGCTGTTGAGATCTGTTCGGGATAAGTATTAGTTGTCCTGGACCACTTGTCCACCACCAGATTTCATTTAGAAGCGCCGACAGTGATGCAACATACATGTCGACCTTTTAAAAACTAGTCTAGACAACCTGACACAGAAGTTTTAACGACGTTGACATATGAATAGAGTCACGTGCTAACATTTATAGTTATTCACTATAAGGCACATGGCCAGTTTAGTAGAGAAACCGACAACATTTTTCTCAACGGCTGGAGGGCCCTTCAGACACGGATATTTATTAAAGTGGAGAGGTTGTGCTATGGTAAGCTTAACGTAGCTGTGAAATTGAACACTGAGCGCGCACATCGGCTCTCCAGTAAAACAAGCCCACTGTTTAGAGCGTTTCAATTTAGAAATGACAAGGAAACGTTTATTGATTTTATTCATTTCTTATGATAGCTACAACAAGGCCTCCTAGGTATTGATTTATGGCGGCTTTAGGCGGGAAAACCCACGACCGCCACATATACTCATCTAGGTAGGAGTCTAGTCGTTCTTTTGTCATACCACGCATGCTCTTAATGTGTCGTTTAATTCGAGTTTCCCAGAGCCCCTCAATCGTATTCATGAGTGTCCCAGTGATGGAGTCCACAAAATTAAGAGTATGATTTACCCAGCTGTGGGTATAGTGCATACTCATCAACAAGCGGTTGTTTTCCAGCGTGTGCTGCTTGTTTTCACGCTCACACACATAAGTAGCGAACATGTCGGACATGATTTTAGTTCTACAAAAAAATAGATGTTAGCAAGAGATCAAAATATGTGGATCACACAAATACGTACCGTGGTTTGATAAATATCTTGATGATCGGCATCAACGTTTGCTTCGTGCGCTTGTCGTACACGATACGCCAAAACCACCGACCAATCCCACGCTCCACCCCGCCGAATAGCCAGAAAGCTTGGTAATAACGACCTCGGTTGTATTTGTGCTTCTTAGCAAGGATAGTCTCATCAATTTCCACGATATGTCCCTCGCCGCCAATCTGGTTAGCGCCATTCAAGCAACATAGCGCAACTTAGAGAAACACTAAACAAACTAGTAGCAGCATTACCTTGAATTCAGCTTTTAGCAGTTCAGCTTTTAGCAGTTCCTTGGAACACGTTGCCCGACAGAACGCATACCAATCCTGCACAGTACGCTCACACACGCCCGCCATCTCGCTAGCTTACACTTGAGAGAGCCGCATGCACCACGCCAGCAGCAACCGCACCGCCCTGTGTAGCTTAAGCTTCGATTCGTTAAAAAACGAGCTTGTAAGCATGCCTCGAGAAAGCTCCTTTCTCGAGGTATGCGCGGCACGGCGGGAGCACCGCCAACGCTTTCGCGCGAACGATGGCTTCATGCTGGAGCCACACGCTGAGCAAAGCTTGACTCTGTCAATTAGCCCCACCTCCATGCACCAAAGAACGGTGGCCTCTTCGCCATGTGACCTCCATTACCTTGAAGAAGTCATAGAGGCCAGCGCTCTCGATGTGGTACTGGTAGGGTGGCAGCATGGCGTAGGCTAGGTGGGCGGACTGGCGTGTGAGCGGGAAGAAACGTTTTTGAGGCGTAGGCCGAACCGAACTGGTCACTATGGTATGGGTGGTCGTACGTGGTGGGCCTATTTATCAAATGCAGGTGTTATGGTCCAGTATTATAATAATGTAAAACCCCAGGATTCCACACAGGATTAATCATGCCCTTCAAAACCTAACGAAACTTATTAGTTCAAGGTGAAAGATTCGTCGAGGACGAAGAAGATATGCAGTGTGTGGCTGCAATGCTACGCAGGATTCTTACAGGATTCATCATGGGATAATTCTGGATTGTAGAAACGAGATCTACATGATAAAAAGCATTGTTAGTGTACACACGGAGTGCAAACGCATGCAGACTCACGATCCGTAGCGGACATGAAAGGGTACACAATGCATTGAGGTAAGCGCTGCATTATTTCGTGTATACCGTGTTTAGCTAATGTTTAGCTGTCTGCTTCCTGTCGAAATAGGTAGGCTACTTACTGTGCGACTTGTGTTGGCGCAATTTGTGTGGGTGGCAGGTCAGACTCTGCACGGTCTTGACCTGCTTCTTGTGGCGGGGGCATCTTCTCCTCACCTTCGTCATCTTGCAGCTGGGGTGCTTCCTTGTCTTGCTTGGGGAGGAGTACTCCAGCGAGCAAGTAATAAAACAGCTCGAAGCGACGCCGTGACAGTGAGCTCGCACTCATATCCAGTGGGAGACCTCTAGCAGCGTGGTGTATGAGCATTCAGGAGATGTATACGCCGCAGCTGAATGTGTCCAATTGAATTGGGTTATTACATAAAACGCTTCTAGGGTAGAGATTTTGAGAAATGTAACGATCGCCCTCGCTGATTGTAGATACGATGCTTGATTCAGCGGATCATAATAGAAGATGCGCTTGGCCTCGACGCGAATAACCACACAGCACCAGTGCGCGTTATGAAAGTTCAGAGGCAGAAGCACTACATCGACCCCCGGCTCCCTGACTTGCTGCAGAATTCGTTCCCGGATTCTGTCTTGGATTAGGTTGCCTTCGGTGCCACGCGTTTTCTTCGATTTCATGACCGCATCTTGAAACCCAGCAAACCTGCGGCCTGGGTTATCGTGGACCAGTCGTTCGCACAATGCCCGAATTGCACCATCGCTAAGCCACGTGGTCAACTTAACCGTGTACAGTAGTGAGAACTGGAACTCAGGAAGTAAGGGAAGACTTTTGATTTGCTTCTTCGGGTATGTCCCCAGTATTTCCTCGGCAGCCTTGCTGGCCTTCGGGTGGTATTCTGCAGGGAGAGCCGGCAAACCTTCATCTACCAGCCACTTGTGCGTGTCCAGCCCAAGTTGTATCGCCGCTTTTCGATTCTGGACGCTTATGAAGATCTCGATCTGCTCCCGCGAATAATTGCCCACATCCTTAACAACGATCGTCTCCGTTAAAGCACTAGACCTAGCGTTCTTGGTGTGTTTCTGCGAGGCCTGGGCGGCCTGCGAGGCCTGTGACCCTTCGTCAACAATTATAGCCTCTGCTTCTGTGTTCGCCACAGGAAACAACTTCACGCACGCATCCAGCAATATGGAGGGCAGGGTGTAAAAGGGATCCAGGATTATGACAGGAGTTTTCATCATTTTGTACTTTGGCTTTTTGTTGTCAGCTTTACTGTACTTCACGATGACTCCAGCTAGACGTCTTTGTGCTACCATGAGCCCTGGTTGTTCGCGGTCGATGGCTGCCAACAACCTAGTTAAAGAAACTTCACCAGCAACTTTACGCCCTTCTTCGGCAGACGCGTACCATTTCCGGTCCGCTCATTCACCAGCACAAGTCTTTTTCTTCTGCTTCGCTGGACGCCCAACTTTCTTGGCTTTGGGATTCAGTCTTATCTTGATAGGGCTGCCGCGACCAATATTTACCTGACCTTCACCGCTGCCATCGCTATCATCCCTTTCACTGGAACCGATTCCGAATTCTCTTTTTACTGCGACATCGTCAGTGTACTCTTGGGTTCGTGTCTCCTTGACTAGATGCTTTCCTACTGCAATCTTGCGCTGGCGAACATAACGCCACTGGTCCGGGACAAAAGTCAGCATCTCATCAAACTCTGATTGGTCTTCCATGTCCGCCATCTCGTTTGCGATGAGGTGCGTGGCACGCACAGCCTCTCTGTAGCGTTCGACCCCGTTCAGGAACTGGAGCGTCCGAAAATGTTTCATATTCGAACTGCTTCACCTTCTTCAGTTCTTTTGCAGTAATTGTCCATCTGTGAAAAGCAACCGTGCAATCCTGGTTAAATACTGTGATAAAGCTGTATGAACCCTGGCCCGCAGACTCACCTCCTGTCGATACGGCTCAGCGGAATCACTGGACCAGGCAATTTGGCGTGTATACGATACGCAATAACGTGGCGGCAGGGCAGTAGCATCGCTGAGGCGAACTCACAGTTGCAGCCCCAGTCATCCACGCCTAGTTTATGAACTGCCGTAAGTCCACGCACCGAAACGAGGCATGGAGCACCCGGGTCTGAGGCAAACTTGTACAGCGTCAATTTATCCAACGCAACAGCGTATTGCTGTTCGATATGTTGAGCTACGAAGTGTGTAGTAAAGCGGAGAACGGCGACCATCTGCATCGTATCCACTATTGACGAACTGTCCAATGCGTGCCACGCGATACTCGTATTCGTTTTGCTTTCTGCGATCATAGGCAAAAATCGCCTTCACACACTGGGCCATACTCATCGATCCACTGACGCTATCCTTCAATTTCCCGATGAAGTTTTCAAAGCTATGGTTTGTGTGATTGTCGAAATGCGGTAGGCTGGAGCGATGAAAAAGCACCCAGCGATCCTGGCAAGTGTGCCAGTTCCGTTGAAAGTAATCGAAAAAACCAATCACACCAAAAAAAACTCTCACACAATCCTTTCAACGACCGATGAGCAGCACGATACTCTTCCGAAGACACTGCGTATACCATCTTGTGCACGGCTGAGTCAATTTGACTAGCAACGTCGGCTGCAATCTTCCCGAACTCGGGCTTGGATCTCATTTCCTTCAGATACTTGATCGCATGGAAATGGCAGATCAATATCCGCGCGTCCGGGAAGTTGGCTTCCAAAACGCGAATCTCGTTGAGGTCATTGTCCACAATAATGACGCGCAGCTATTCAATTCGCGTCGGATGGGATCTCTTGAAGTGAGCAATAGCTCGATCCATGTGCCAGTCTCCGTTGGCCTCGAGCAGAGACTGCTGGACAACTGCTCCTTCTCCAAACTCGTTCATGGCCATGAACGTCAAGAGCTGGAAGTTGTATCTGTGCACATGACACGAGAAATGAATCAATACTGGGTGAATCCTGGGCAAATACTGGAATAGTAAATTCACCGGTTAGTCTAATGACTGGTGTCTACGAGCAGAATCTAACTGAAGCGGCCGTACATCCGGCGCATGTCCGCCGTGACGAGAGAGATCACCCCGGTCTCTCCTGCCACGGTCTCAGCAATAGAAGATACGTTTTCAGGATCGGCTGCTGCAAACAGCGCAACTTCCTGTGCGGTTGTTTCGTTGTCATCGACTGCAGCGACGGAGGACGAATGCTCTCGCACCATATTGTCTACGTCGCTCTGGATGATGTTCTGGTCGTGTGCGAGAAGATAATCGTAAATACGGGATCGGCGAGCTCCAACTGCCAGCACACGAGCCTCGATCAGCGGGTTCTTGACACCACGCGACGAAGGATACGTCTTGTACGCTGATTTGGAAACAGGGTGATTGTGCAAGAAGCAGCCATTCTTCACTCGTAACTGGAGTCTGCTCACGTCCCACTGCACAATGAAACGAAATGGGCAATTCGTGAGCCGAATGTGCTGGCGCGGCCTGCTCCCATCGCTGCGCGACTTGCGCTTAAGCCGCCCATGTGTGCATATGTACGTTCGTTGATAGGGATCACATCCGTCTGGATGCCGTTCAGTAGACCCTTTCTTCGTTCGCTGTAGACGTCGGTTTCGCTCTGACCGTGACATGGTCTCCTTTACTGGTAGAATCTGCATAGTACGAGTGCAGTATTCCGCCAAGTAAGTTTGCCACGCCTTCCAGCTGACATGCCACTCCTCTGGGGGATCCATAGCCACCCCATCTCCATTACCAACAGTACGAACACCACAAGATTCACCACTCGACATATCCGCAGACCTCTGGCTCTCATTGTCCTCGCCGTATGCCAACACCTCCTCTACGCTCTTGCTCTCGTTGGCACCGTCGCTGTTATCCTCGCTGGCATCTTCATCGCGGGCATCGCTTCCTTCACCTGCGCTGCTATGCGGCGAATGGCTGCCGTCCACCTCTCTCCCGCCGCTCTTCCAAGGTATACCAGGCCCATTGCGTAAGCGCCTCTGGCTGCGTCTGCCCGTGCCGTCATCAGGGGCTCGTTCATCGCCTGCGTAGCCCCCGCGTGCTTTCATGGCCGGTGTGTGCGTCGGGAGGGAGCGCGTTTCGCCGTTCGCAAAAAACTCAAATGGCGCTTGAACATAATGGCGTTGAAATTCATGTATAAATTACAATCCTGGCCAATACCTGTTTTCTAATCCTGTATGATTCCATTATTATAATCATGGACTGCAACGGGGGCATTTATCAAAAGTATACAAAACCTGAGTGATTTAGTTTTCAAATCACTCCCCTTTATGTGCTAAACGTGGGCTTACCTTGCGCAACTCACCCTCACACAAACTGTACACAAATCTAAAGTCCTTACGTTTTTTGTCATTTCTAAATTTGAAACGTTCTAAACAGTGGGCTTGTTTTACTGGAGAGCCCGCACATCGATAGGGTTTGGGGATCACAGTGATTTTGACTCAAGGAAAAGTACGTTAGAGGCGTGCTGGGCTCACTGTGAAGATGAGTGACAAGAAATGAATGGCTACGGTGAGTTTGGGATTTGCGATGCCAAGGGAAGGCAGCGGTGCTAACTTGGTCATCGTTCAAGGCAGTGCGACCGAGGCCAAGGCAAAACGGAAGAAGGCCTTTCGCTTTCTTCCGTCTGGTGACGTCCATCTTCCGAAGGAAGATACGCCATGGTGGCGAAACGCCAGTTAGGTGGAACCAGGTAGCATGATATTAAGATCGGAGGAAAGGCAGTAGCGGCTTTCCTTAGAAGATCGCCGCCTTGTCCTATAAGAACGTCGCTTGGGCCAAGTGCACGAGCACAACGAGCAGTTAATGGCCATGACGACATCTCAGACGCAGATGTTGTCGAAGCCAGTGGATACGATCACAAAAACCTAATAAACGACCGAATAAAAGCGTGGTTTATTGTGTTATGTTAGCGAAACTGGGATTTCAATACTGGGGCAGTAGCAGCAAGACTGAACCGGTTTGAGCGCGATTGTCTGTCACTAACAAGCGCAAGAAGCGCTTAGCTCCTCGTCTTCGGAGCTGTCACTGTCCTTTCGTCTTGTCGCAGGAGAAGTGACAGTAGCACAGCACATTTGTCTCTGTTCATCCCTTTCTAATCTGATCGAGCTCACTGTAGTTTTTCACGGTATTTGGTACAGTTGCACAACCTCTCTAGTATGCACATGAAAAGATACAGGGAGAGCTCGACTATTTTGTGACATGCTCTGCTGCCACAGAACTACAAGCAATAGGATGCAAGCATTGAAACAACAGCGACATTAGAATCTGGGGGCGTGCCAGTTTAGTAGATTATTTTATCTTAGACAACGTATTGGTTGCGAGAGCAAATGCACCGACCGAGGAATTTCAATTAGGGGTTTCAAAATCAAGGTTTTTGCGGTTGATTTGACCTCGGCGGATTTGTCGAAATCCGCGCTGATGTCCCACTCTGTTTTTGGTCAATGTACCACTTTGATTTCGCTTTTCCAAATGCATCAGTGTCGACACTGATGCAATTGAAAATCAGCCAGACACGGAAAAAGCCCAGATGGCATCTGGTAGATGCCTCGGTGAAGCCCTCAAAGATCGGAGCGGCGGCGGTGGGGGACGGGTGGGGCCTCCGATACTTGTTCAGTTGTAGTCCACATTATGCGGGTTCTACTCGCCCTTAAAGCGGTCCGAGCTGAGCGGATAGTGTGGCCAACTAGGGCTAGAAGACAAGAAATATCCACCAGCTGCCCTGGCCGATTTCGTCAAGATACCTGTTGAAGTGGCACGTTCCTTGCACGGTTCACCAAGTTGGACCGCAGGAACGGTTCACTAGGAACCGTTTCCTGATTGGCTGATCTACCTTCTGTGGTTGCGAGGTGCCGCGCGAACCAACAACAGAGGACAACAAGGAGGACACTAGGGAGTAGATAGTAGGAGAGACCAGGAAGACAGATTTAAGCAATCTAATCTACTCACTTCGGCTTTTGCCTTCTCTCCAACAACCACAAACCAACAGGTTAACAGCCGCAACTCGGAACGCTGCACAAGACCAGGAACGCTTCCCCCGGAACGATCAAGATGACGACCAAGCGCGCCGAAGGCTTCCTCGGAAGTGGGAACTACTTCCACTGGGAGTACAACATGCGCATGACGCTTGCCCGCAAGGGTTTGCTTGCGCATGTGCAAGAGGTCAAGGTGGAGAGCGAGATCACGGAGGCGTGGCTTGTAAACGACGCGAAGGCGCTGGGCATCATCGCACAGGGGGTGGAACCCCAGCACCAGACCAAGATCCGTTCCGCCACGCGTGCCATCCAAGCGTGGGGAACGCTTCGAGAGTTCTACAACCGTACCACGCTCCACAACCGTGTCACGATGACACGCCGTCTCCATGAGTTCAAGATGGACGACGGGGCAAGCATGGCGAAGCATCTGGACACCTTCGACGAGCTCGTGGTCGGTCTTCAGACGATGGGTGAGCCGGTCGACGAGGCGCGGCAACTCGTAGTGCTGCTGAGCAGCCTCCCGGTCGAGTACGAGTTGATCTCGTCGATTATCGAGAACGCCAAGGATATCACGCTATTCGAGGTCAAGGAGAAGCTCTTAAAGGAGTACGAACGCTTGGAGAAGAAGGACGCGGTCACGGAACGCGCGCTCAAGGTGAGCGCAGGACGGTTCAAGGGCGGCAAGGGCAACGGTCGCAAATGGAACGGTCCAAAGCAGAACGCTGGTGAATTCCGAGGAAAGTGCTTCAGGTGCAATCAACCTGGGCACATGAAGCGGGACTGTCCGGTACGGAGCGCTGGTGGTGACGACGATGCGGTGTTTGCCGTGGGAACGGAACGCCTCGATGGGTGGTTGATCGACAGTGGTGCAACGGCCCACATGACTCCGCACCGTTCCGACCTTCTCGAGTACGAGGAGGGCCTGGGCGCTGGCATGGAGGTCACGATTGCGGACGGCAAGAAGCTGACCGTAGCAGGTCGAGGAACGGTACGCTTGCTCGGTCTGGACCAGAAGAGGATCAAGATGGTGGACGTTCTGCACATCCCGGGGTTCGACAAACGACTGCTGTCGGTGGGGAAGTTGGCGGAACGCGGCCTGAATGTTGGGTTCCAGCGTTCCTCGTGTGTCATCTGGGGGAACGCTAATGCGATTGCATCGGGCAAGAAGGTCGACAAGGCGTACGTGTTGGATTGCGACCAGGAAGAAGCACGGTTCGTCCAGTACGCTGGGGCTGACAGCCAGTGGGAGCTTTGGCACGCCCGTATGGGGCATCCCAACAAGGACGCTTTGATCAAGACACAGCGTGCCACGAACGGTATTCCGGCTGTGGGACAAGCGTTCCCGACTTTGTGTGGTGGGTGCATGAAGGGGAAACAGACGGTGGAAGCGTTCCCGAGCCGTTCCGAAACGAAGACGTCGCGCGTTCTGGAACTGGTCCACACGGATGTGATGGGACCGATGAAGACGTCATCGAAAGGTGGTGCGATGTATGTCCTGACGTTTGTGGACGACTTCTCGCGGTATGGGGTGGCCTACGTCTTGAAGAAGAAGAGTGAGGTGGCCTCCAAGCTCAAGGAGTTCATGCGGTTCTACGAGAAGCAATGCGGGGAACGCCTCATGTGCCTTCGGTCGGACAATGGAACGGAGTATGTAAACAAGGACGTGACGAGGACCTGCACGCTGAGCGGGATCATGCACCAGCGTACCGTACCGTATAGCCCTCAGCAGAACGGAGTGGCGGAACGGATGAATCGTACCATCATGGAGAAGGCTCGGAGTATGCTGCACTACAAGGGCGTTCCAACGGAATGGTGGGCTGAAGCGGTGAGTACGGCGGTGTACCTCATCAACCGTTCCACGAACACGCTACACACGACGGTGACACCGTATGAGCTGGGTTTCAAGGTGAAACCTACACTGGAACACCTGCGCGTGTTCGG
>BSXT01001826.1:0-14725 GCA_030267785.1 Phytophthora fragariaefolia | reverse complement strand
ATTGGTACCCGGTACCAATCGACTTACACACTCCAAGGTTAGATGTTAACTGACTGTATTAATAACACTCCGTTTTAGATCTCTATCTACTGCTTTCTATCTACATAATGAATCCTTGTATATCTTGAATGACTGGCTTGAGGGACCCCTAACCTCTTAAGTATGGCCGACCCTTTGGGCAGGAATATGATAACCTGGAGACGCCCCGACGGAATATTCTATTGGGAGGTCCGGGTGTGCGACACACAGCTGGTGTGTCAGACACTAAGGAGAACAATCGGTCCCTGACTGTCAGTTCCCCTTATTCTCAGAAATGGGAGGGCCCGGCCAGCTTGGGCCCGTTACAGATGGTTTCTTTAATGAGCCGATGATGTGCCAGCACAATCATCACCACCTCCGTGGGCCACTTGCACAGCTCCAGCTCCACCACCAGCCACTTGCCCTCCTCCAGCACGTCCACCGCCAGATTCACCTCCAGTGCCACGAGCTGCAGTTGCACCCCCCCCCCCTCCACCTCCGTTTCCCCCATCATAGCTTTGGCGCCTACCGCCAAGCTTACACGCGCTTCTCCACCCACAACCAGCATCTCCATCAGGGATGACTCCTGAACGCGCTGGAGTGGCCGATGGTCTCACACTATGGACGGGAGTGACACGACGCTTGGTGGAGAAGAAGCACTTAGAAAATCCAGTGAGGGTGCTGCCGTAGGTTTTCTTGCGAGTATGTAGTTGTACACGCAGCTGTTTTATAGAGTACTTCTTGCTTCTCATCCTGCGCTGGAGATCACTCCATACTATAGGCCCCCCGCGTCGATCATATGCGAAGGGCAAGCGCACAAGCCTCTTGTCTTTAGAGCCGGAAAATTGAGTGCGCATCTGCTACTATTTTGGGCTGGTGTAAGTCTCTTCTCTTCAGTATAGATTTGTCAACCAACCCGAGCCAATCGTTCGCCATCTATATGCAAAAACACTTGTATTCAGCTCGGGTTAATTCCACGCGTTCGAAATAGCGAACCAGATACCTACACCAGAGAAGAGATATGATTGGTATTAACAAAAGTAGATAGGTAAAAACGTCAGAGGGGTCAAAATGCCTTGTTTTGGAGGCCGTTTTCACGTCACCTTTTGAAAAACTACCCAAAAGGTACAGAATGCCCCTTTTGACCGCGAAAGGGTTAGTAAGACGTGCGAGCTTTTTCTCGACGAACGAGAAGGGGTCTCTCGATAATTATTCACTTAAGTCAGCAAAATATTCACGGGTGAGGGTGGCAGTTGCACGAAAGCAGCAGCGAATTGTTGAGCAAATTAGTTTAGTCATGACTGCTAGCGTAGGTTTTACCCCACTTTGTGCATTGAAATCTCTTTCTCTGAGAAGAGCAGGGCACATATAGTTTTGATGGCGAACGGCATGGACGATGGCGGCCTTTCGCTGGAGGCTACACGATCTAATGAGTATTTTTTTAACTTTGAATTTAAAAAAATAGTTCACGAATAATTTGGCTCATTGGATTAGTTAATGCCGTGTAGGCGCATGGGGAAGCTCTGGATCTGTGTAGAATGGCTAATTTGCAGTATTTAAGTATGTAGCGACTCGACTCTAATGATACAGTGATAACAGGTTTTAGCTGGAAGTTTCCTGTTGTTTGACTGTCTTTGGTGTACAGATTTCAGGTTTTGCGAACGAAACGAAGTGTACTGGGTTTGCTTCAATGGAGCCCACTACTATAGTCAAGTCCAATTCTGTCACCCTGTCAAAAGACTAATCAGAAAGTGTATATGCGCTTTTGTGGTGGGCATATCCACTCAATGCGAAGGTTAAGATTGCATACTAGCATCACCGCCTTCATCTCTCCATGATGAGAGAATCATGGATGAGAACTCACAGCTGCATTTCAAACCTATTGCTATACTGTGTTTCAAAACCTCTTTTTTCGTGTTAAGAAATAGCAAGCTATCAGAAGGAATTGGGTGGAATTCGCCAAATGACAATTTATCTTTTAAGCATTTTTAAATGCTTCAGATAATCTTAATTTGTGAGGTACCGTAATTGAGTAACGGTTGATAATTGCAAGAATACAGGGGAAATGCTGCTGTAACTATCGTACGTGTATGGTGAGAGCTTCTGCGAGACTGCACGCCGCAGTGTCTTAGCTTGTCTTTGCAGGGCAGGGCCATTAGTAGCAATCATTAGATTTATAGCTAGATATGAATGTCTTCTCAAGATGTATTGAGGTACAAACAACATCGATGATATCTCGCGATATGTATAGAATTACAAGCAACACTGATGGTACCTCCGATCGGATTGTCTTAAAACTCTGGAATAAATCCAGAGAACTCTGATATAAATCCAGCGAATACTTCCGTACTTAAACTTTAATGTACTTTTTAATAACTACATATTCTGGATCACTGCACGTGCTTCCGCATCGGTAGTAACCTGTCCCCACCGAAGCAGCCAGGATACTGAATGGTATTCATTTCCACATTCGCAACTATTAACGGATAACGTCAAATAGTATCCCACATACTACTGAATTATATACTTATGGAAGTCGTCAAGGTATACAAATAGGAGAAGGTATACTATCAAACTTGTCGATGACGTCAACGACCGAGAGCTCGACAAACTTACCAACCACAACAACCAAACTGGCACGGAGCGCAGCGCGGCCACGATTTTGCAACGGAGGGCACCGAGAGTAGTGCTAATACAGACACAAGTGGTGACGACACCAGCGGCCATCTGTTCGCGGTAGCAGCTACTGTATTACGTTGACCGACTATCATATCCCCCACCACGGCCAACAGAGTCGGTGTTCCAGCGCCTTCGAGGCGAAGATTAAAAGAGAGGCAATTTAAATGAGTATTTTTGCTTTCACCAATAGCTGACTTGCGCGGCGGAAATTTTCAGCTTCGCTCGTTTTGACAGTAGTCAGTAGCTTTCGCCGGAGCGTGCTGCTTGATCCAGGCAACGACTTCCTATTGGTCATGGTTTTGGTAATGCGAGTCCGAGGCATGGTTCGGTCAGGTTTGGTTGGATGTCAGAGGAAGTGAAGATACCGGTAATGACGAAGAAAAACTGTTGTGGTAAGCGACGTGATAGGAATTGCCGTGGTAGTTGAGGAATACAAATTGGCGTAGGTACAATAGCTTCGTTTGTTCGCTAAAGAATACGGTGTTCTTCAAGCACGGAATGAGCTCTGAAACTAGTGTTGTAATAATTAACGTTTACGTTGATCGGATTCTTTTTCAAGAGTTTCGAGACGTTTGGTTTCATCTGCTGCAGCACTAGTTGGGGTAAAGTAACTCAAATATTCTTTGGTGAGTGGTTCAATAAGGTAGAGCTGGTTTTGTGTTTCCACTCGAGTTGCAGCACTCCATGTAGATTCGAGGCATCGATTGATTTGACAAGATGGGAATATCCCAGGTAGAAACTGGTTTGGATTTTTGTTGTCTTTGTTGGCGCTGTTTGTGAGTCTGGGTATATGAAGTGGTCGCACGGCGATGGTGGTCACGTTCATTCTTCCGCTTTTGCTTGGATACTTGAGGCGACTCGACGCAAGTTGACTGGCGTTTTCGTTTATTCTCCGTGTCATCCGAAAGAAGCATAGGCGTTTTAACCGATTTCAAATTAGCTTAGAGCTTAACGGCGATTGAAACAATGGTAATATATATAGTGAAGTAAGGGACAGGGAGTATAAGCGACAGGGTCAAAAAGCTTTCGCTAGCAACTGTAAGAATGGTTCTCACCAGCTTTCTTAACAAGCTTACACCATCATCAGTGTTGTTGGTTTTTATGTTTGGGGTGTCGTTGGAGCCGATGTCACGTGGCTGAGAAGCAAGTACCAGTGACGATCGACTTGACGAGATGATGAACCAGGACGGCAGCTGGAGATTGGCGACGTCAATGGTGTAGCTGTCAGTGTGTGGTGGCGGAAGTACGCCAGATGACTAGAGGTACCGGAGACGAAGGAAATGGAAGCTTGAAGAGCCGGAGAAGCAGCCGGAGAAGCAGCCGCAGAAGATCGTGGGCGCGGCCGCAGAAGGCCGCAAGGAGAGGTGACCCGCCGAGCGGACCTGCAGAACAGTATGAGCATCGGGGAGACGACGGCAAGGAGAGGAGTGTGAGGCCAGGAACGACGGAGGAGAGAGAGGTCCAGCAGCTAGGAGACACCGTTTAGTTATAGGAGTAGGAGATAGGAGGGCTTCGGTAAGTGGGGGTAGCGAACTGCGGTCGCAGCCCGACCCTCAGTCTGGATTTGGAGCCGAACAGCGACAACTAAGGACTAACAGGGAAATACTTGGTGTCGTACACGGGTTGTAGCCTCTACAAGAGAGGCAGGTGTAAAGTGAGGTAAGCTAGCAGGAGTGCGTTAAGTGGGCAGCAGGACAGTAGGGTGATCGGGGTGCACAAGGAGAGCTTGTGCCAGGTCGGGGCCGGGCTAGTGATGCTGGCTCGACCGTCGGACACCACTGCTCAGTAGATATTTTGGTGTGTTGCACGTCAAAGAGCCTGGTGTCCTCCCTGCATATAATACCGGACCATTTGCCGTGAGCAGCCGTAAAGACCATGTCCATGGGGTTGCCGGTGTCGAAAACACTCACTCCCCATCGTCCCTATCCTAGCTCTGGGAGCAGGCTGGCTTAGTGCTAGTCGACGGCCGATCTGCCTCGCACGACCTGCTAGTGACAACCGTTTCCTAGGTGGACATGCCGGGGAACCCCTGGTGCGCAGGTGACGCACAGAAAGGAGAGCAGCCCTAGGGTGGGCGAGTTGACAGCAGCTGCCTTCGGGAGGACGGGTTGACTACATGGTGGTCATGACAGCGGCCCTCTGGGCATGTCTAAGGAAGTGGATGGCGCGAGCTGAGTCGTAGCGAGCACGACCTGCGGCGAAGAGAGAGATAAAGAGAAGAGAAAGAGAAGAAGACCTAATGATGCGGATGTTATTAGCAGTGAGAAGATGACTGCAGTTTCGGAACGCGGCGAGCGCGCGCAACGACGCTCTAGATCGAGGGAACAGTCGTCGGCGGCAACGCAAAGGAAGCCGAGGGAGACCTTGACGGCGGAGACGGACGGCGGTGGCGGCACCGTGACGCTGAAAGCGGACGAGATCCGTGTCGCGGGCGACACGCCGGGGAATGAGGCGGTACCAGGTGGCAACGAGCGGGCCGGCACGGCACGCACGACGATGGTCGGACCACGGAGTCAACCGGTGGGCGAGCTCCGGGAGGCGACGGGGAGCAGAGTCGGCGCAACGGGCGACGTCACCAAGCGCTCGCGGAGACGTGGACAGCAGGATGAGTGGCAATGGAACGGGAGAACCTGGTACAGGGCGCGGGTACATCGTCGTGCAGGAGAAGGCGAAGGCGTTGAAGATCACCAACTTTAAAGGATTGGACGACACGACGCCCGTCATGATGTGGTTGAGAACTGTCCGCGCGGAGGTGTGCCGGCAGGCAGTGACGCCGGGTGTACAGTGTCGCAACGACCAGCTCTATCACGAGGTAGCTGCACACTTGGAGGGCAAGGCCCAGAGATGCTTCGCCACGGTAATGGAGAATGTCGCGATGAGCGACGAGAGCATCGGCACCTTGGCCAACATGTTGCGCGCCAAGTACATGACTAGGCGCACGACACCCGAGGTGGTCGACGTGCTCGGGGCGCGGCGACAGATGAGAGGAGAACGACTACTGGAGTATGCACAGTCCCTGCGCGAGATAGCAGAGCAAGGGGACATCAGGGAGGACAGGTTAGTGAGCGCATTCCTGAAAGGGGTGAGTAGCAACGAGGGCGCTACGCACGTACGGGGGCACCGGCCGAGCACGCTTGACGAAGCAGTCAACGTCGCCATCCCGCATGTGGGAGACTACGGGGAAGGCTACGGCGTGGGGCCGGAGACGGCCATGGCGATCTGGGACGAAGGCGAAGCAAGAGAGGGCCCAGGGCCACTAGCCACGACGACGAAAGCGCAGAACCAGGAGCAGCGGGGTCTAGGTGGAAACTTGGGTAATGTCGTGTCGGGATACGGGGCCGCATGGGGCACCGTACCCACGCCACCTAGGTACGATACCGCGGGGCCATTAGTCAGTACCGGAAAAAAGGGTTCGGCCGAATGGTGGAAGGCGCTACCGCCAGGGTACCAGCTGGTGCCTGTTGGAGGGAAGCCAGTTGGCCCGAAAGTTTAAACCACGGGAGAGATTGAGACGTGAGGCAAGCACGCGCATGGTGGGCAGGCAAGCGGTCAGCAGGGGGAGCAGGGCGCCTGGAAGCAAGCCAGGACGTTCAAAGTGGAAGGAGCCCAAGGCAGCGATGCCGCGGGGCGGTAGTTGGGCCCGGCGGCGCTCCTGAGGACGCTCGAGGAGCATCTCCGTAATCAGGAAGCGTACAACGCACGGCCCAGACGCCGTTCGTGCCACGACCAGGCACGACGAGCTTCTACTGCGGCTACCCTGACCACTGCGTGAGGAACTGCAAGCTGAAGGAGGAAGGTTTGGCGGCGTCGGGCACGGCGCAGAACCAGGAGACAAGACCAGCGGGAAACGGGCAGCGAGCGTAAGGGCCCCGGTCTTACTGCTCGCTAAACCCGACCCGGGATAAATGAATACACAAAGACAGAAGCTGGCGACTCAGGCGCGGCAGCCTCTGCAAGCAAGCAGCAGAAGGAAGGAAAAGTGAGGCCGTGGCAAGAAGGTGACGTCGCGAGCCACAAAGGAAACAAAGGAACAGACACGAGAATAGGCGGTAAAGCCTGGGGATGGTGCCGCGACGGGGAGCTCAACGGCAACAGCCAGAACTGGGAGGGTGGCGGCGCGACGCAGGATCCTGCGGTGACGCCCAGAACTGGGGATGGCGCGGCGATGAAGCGCTGCACGGGGACGCCAAAGCGAAAAGGTCTGACCGCTAGGCGAGAAGGAAGCGTGCCGGCCGACCAGATAACGGCGCGGTCAGCGGACAAGAAGGCGTCGTTGCCGGTGAGCAAGGTGGCGGAGGCGCCGACGGACAAGACGGAGGCGTTGTCGTTGGACGTGACGTCGACGCTGTTGCCGGACAAGATGATGGCGCCGCGAGTGAGCAAGAGAGCGGTGCTCGCGACGGACGGGCAGACGTTGTAGTCGTTGGACAAGGCAAGGCGTCCAGGATGCGAGGCACAACGTACGGTCAAGTCGACAGTGTGGTCGGTAGACCAGAAGGCGACGTCGCCACCAAGGAAGTTACTGGCGAGCAAAAAAATGATAATGCAGGCCGCCGAGGAGGCGGTGACCAGAGAGGTGATGCTTCCCCTACATGCGAAGGCGGCACAACCAACAAGGATGAGAACGAGCAAGATCAGAACCCAGTAGCCGACAAGGAGGAAGGTCGAGCTGGGGATGGCGCGACGGCGGCGGTCCAAGTAGTGCTGGCCGACGGAAGTGTCAAAGTGCACGCTGTGGCAAGCTATCAGGACGTGGCGCACGGACTCGACGAAGCGGGCGTCCGTGAGGAAGTGACGGCCCAACTAACCGAGTGGAGAGGGCAAGCGGAAGCCGACGGGTATCGGCAGCAGAAAGAGCAAGAAGCGGATGAAGAAGCGCAAGTGGCATGATCGACCGAGTGGTCCTGGCAGAACGCAGGCGCGTGACGAGGTCGCAGCCAGGGCACTACGAGCAGAAGCAATAAAGCTGAGAGCAGCCGCAGCTGCAGCTGACACGGAAGCGCGGCAGTTGCGCAAGTGGAGGAAGCGACAAGAACGTATGCGGGCTCAACGGGCGCGCCGCGCGGGTCAAGAAGAGACAGTGGCCCCGAGCTTGGATGAAGAGAGTGGCGTGGAAGCAGGCGACGCTGACGCGGTCAGACGGGCAACGCTGACGGCGCTGGGACCGGTGAGCGAGGCATTTGACGTAGCGTTGGCAGAGTCACACACGAGGAGGCGGCAGCTCCGAATGATGAGAAAGGCACGCGCCAAGGAACGGCGTGAGTTACGAGCGGCTCTGGAAAAACTTGAGCGCGATGATTGGCAGTACTTCTCGTACGAAGGTACGGATCGACGACGACGGGCCAAGACAAGCAGAAAGGTGAGCGCGGAGGACGCAAGAAGAACGGGGTACGCGGCCCCGACCGCGACTAAAGGGGAAGACGGCGGCAAGGGTCCGCGCCGAATTATAAGTGGTACGAGTATCACAGCGGCATCGTATACCTGCGGCCACGTATGCAGCATACGGCGGGCGACCATCGGCCGATGAGAGTTGGGCACCTGCGGGTGGTGCAGGCCCCAGCGACAAGCACACTGCAAACGGCGCGAGTCACGGCGTGTGGAGAAGCGAAGGAAATCAAGCTCGACACAGGAGCGCAATTCAGCGTAGCGGGTGAAGAATGACAGGCGTATGGCGAGCAGCAGAACGTGCTCCCGCCGGTGGACTCCGTGGAGGGGTTCCCGGGAGCGCTGGCCAAGGTACTCGGGGTGTGGAGGCTCGCGTTTAGAGCGCAGTACGATCAGCTGATGGTGGTGGACGCGTTGGTGGTAAGTAGAGCCACGACAGAGTTCCTACTGGGAGAAGATTGGATGCTCACGAACGGAGTCAAGATAGACTTCACCGCGTGCGAGATGAAGTGGTGGGACGACGACAACAAGAAGGCCGTGTCGTTCAACTGCAGCAGCAAAGAGTCAGGAGACGAGAGAACAGTACAAGTGCGCATGGTGCGTACAGCGAAAGTCATGGCGAACATCTACCAGCGTGTGGAGCTGGCGGTGGCGGCGCGCGAGGGCACCACGGGGTTATTTGTGTCAGCACAGCGCATGGAACCACACTTGATGTTGGCGTCGACGCAGACGACGGTGAAGGACGGCAAGGTAGTGATCCCGGTGATGAACTTGGTGGGCAACAAAGCGAAGTTGCCGGTGCGCGAGGCATTAGGCACGTGGGCGCCCACCACAGAAGATATGGAAGTGATGGAGTTGGCAGGAGACCTGACGCGAGGCGGAGTGTTGCGGTGGCTGCAAGAGGTGGGAGGTGAGGTGAAGCCCTTGGGTAATGAAGGCGACCTTGACGTCGGCGATATGAGCAGCGAGGACAAGGAGTTGCTCATGACGTTGCTGCGGCATTACCCGACGCTGCTCGAACCAACAGAAGGGTGTCCGCCGGTAACGACGCTTGGCGTCGAGCACGAGACACATCCCGGCTGCACGCGAGCACGCAAGCATTTCCGGTGCGGGACGTTTGCAACCGTCCGCACTGCTTGCAGCGTCGGCTCCCGGAGCCGACGCGCTTCTTTTCCCTCGACGCCTGACGGCGGAGCGTCCTTTGATGTTAGGACCAATCGCATCAGCTCCCGGAGCTGACGCGCCCAGATCACTCCCTTCAGTGACTGGCCACTCTTGTTCGACTTGTGTGTCGACGGCTGTCGACACAACCGCGCCACACCTGACGCTTCCTGAGCCCCTCAAATCTGTTCGGATCTGAGTCTTCTGATTCGGCTCACACTTTTATCTGACGACTCTCTCAGTCGTCAGTGTTCGCGCGGAAAGATCGGAGGCAGCCGCGCCTCGCGCTGCCTCTGCTGGGGGGTCGCATGCACCGCGAGGTGCATGTGCTGCGCCGACAGGGCCATCGCTCTCTGCCGCTCCGCTACTCCTGAAGCGCACGATCGTGCGCTTCGCCCAGTCGATCACTGGGTCATGTCGTGCAAGCCACGGCATGCCCAGCACTATATCAAACTTATCGTCTAAGTCTAGCACGATAAGTTCGTCCACGAACTTCTTCTCTTCATACGAGAAGCGTGTCCTACGCGCACGCTTCTCGGTCCTGACAACAACACCCGTTGCTAGCCTTACCTCAAACAGACTTCGAGGTAGTTCCACTTCCTCGAAGTCAAGCCTTGCTAGGCTCTGTAGTCGAACAAAGTTGTTTAACGCGCTACAATCCACTAATGCTCGAAGAGACCTCTCTCTCTCTCTCTCTTCGAGTTAACCTTCAGGATGACAAGGTTTTGCATGTCATCTTTCTTCTTGCAGTAAGAGTGACTCTCACTGGGGGCAGCAGTCTTTGATACAGCGTGTCCGATGTCGACACACTCGACTGCATCACCAGCAGGGGGCCCCTCGCCTGCTGGTTGCCTTAGTTTTTTGCTTGCCCGTGGTGATACCCAGTATCGTCACGTCGGCCCTTGGCTGCGTGCACAGGTGCTGTGCACTCACGGGCATAGTGACCGTTGATCCACGACGCTGCTGGGGTCCAGCAGTCGTCGCACTCGAGAGGTCCATCGGTTCGGGACCTCCCGTCGGCTTCACCACCGGCCGCGGTATCGGCCGTGGGACGTTAGCATGCGGTTTAGCCTGACGCAGGCTAAACTCTTCTTGCATGGCGAGAGTGATCGCCGCTTCGAAAGTACCTGGGTACTCTCGGAAGAGATAGGCCTTTACAGGCCCATTTTGAAGTCCCTTCATGAACGTGACGACCTTTGTCGCCTCGTCTATCGGATTGGTCACGATGTTCGAGACCAAGTACCGCGCTCTTTGGGCGTAAGCATGCACGTCATGCTTACCTTGTTGCAGATCGAGGAACTCAGCCCTCGATCTAAATTCTTTTTGCGGGGGCTCAAACGCGTGTCTGGGGTCCTCCTCGAATACATCGTACGTGCTAAAGCACGTAGGATCCGTGATGCGGCGTTCATACGCCCAACCCCTTGTTCGTCCGCCAAGGCATGACATGGCGAACGCAACCTTCGACAACGGGTCAACGATACGTCGAGCCGTAATGGCAGTGTCGGCTTCGACAAGCCAACGGAGGAGAGGCTCGCCCTCTCTTCCAACGTAGCTGTTTATGTGGAGTTTCAATGACGCCACGCGCGGTGGGGACGGAGTCGACACCGTAGCGCGAGCAGCGACCTCGCGCTGTTCCTTCATGATGAAACCCAGAGCAACCCCGTGTTGCTCTGTCGGCGATAGCGTACGCAACATCGTTGCTACCGCTGCTTCTCCAATGACTGTTGACAGTCGTTGGAGCGCCTCCCACTCTGGATCCGCCAGGTGGGGACAATCTTCGCGTGCAACATGCGTTGCAGCCGCGTTCGGGCTACCAGTGGGCATGTTCGTGTCCACAGGTAGGTTCTCAGCCCCGCGTTCGTATTCCATACGAACGTGTTGGTAGTCGGTCGTTGGACGGACTACAAAGTGCTATTAGGTATAGTGGGCTTACTTAGCTCATTACTTTGGCTTACACGTGAGCGCGACGTGTAGGAGGAAGCGTAGGTTTGTTTATATTAGATTAAGTATACTTAACCTCGTAAGTATAGTTAACCTAAATAAAGAAGTATTAATAACCTTTTTGGTAGAAATGAGAACTGAATTTGAAATGTTAACTTCGGCTTTGCCTCCTAAAACTGATATCTATAAAGAGAGGATCTGCCAACGAGTGGTTGGCAGAATCTCTGTCCTAATGCATGCTCCTAATCGGCAGATATCTATTGGTTTCTGCCAATAGTAGTGCTTCCTACTATGAATGGTGGCCACACTGCATGTGGCCCACCGGAATATATCCGTTAGTGCGTGTTGCACTAATGTGGAGGTTGACCGAATGTGTAGCCCCGCTACAGGCTTAGTGCTAGTCGACGGCCGATCTGCCTCGCACGACCTGCTAGTGACAACCGCTTCCTAGGTGGACATGCCGGGGAACCCCTGGTGCGCAGGTGATGCACAGAAAGGAGAGCAGCCCTAGGGTGGGCGACTTGACAGCATCTGCCTTCGGGTGGATGGGCTAACTACAGATGTTTTATTTGAAAGTAGAACAATCTAGCATCACCCACGAATGTAATGCAAGTTATTTATTTTCAAGTATAAGTAGTGCGTGAATGTCGACCGAGCGCGAAAGACATAACATTCACGTGGGGTGGATTGCTTTGTGCAGGACATTAGCGATCACAGAGTTTTGTTTCCAATCTTACTGGAAATTCGCAAACTCTATAGGTTGAAGTTTAAAGATGGGAGGATTGACTCCATTGGGGAAAATACGCTGGGTTTTAAATTATTTTCCAAAGATATATCCTTACATAGAAAGAGCTAACTCGGGAGAGCTCGTTATTTGGAAATGCTGCCTTATAATAATATGATCGAGTTCTCTGAAATTTATTTCAGAGAACTCGGTCATATTTGAGAGTAGGTATTTAATTCGGGAAGGGTGCATTATTTGGCCTTATCCGTTAATAAGAGACACCTAGACTACTGGAGCAGCTGACGTGTGGTGACTGGGCGGGAGCTCGATAGGCCGTGTGCAGTCCAAACCCTGGATCCAGCACTGTCAATCGAGCGATGTAAAGTATGAGTTGGTCGTTACTCTGAGGTCTTCAATCAAGTATATGTCGCACTTTAAGAGACCATCACTCGGAGTGACACCTGGGGTCTTGCTTGGTAAGGATGACGAAATTTCTGCAAAGCACATGCACTAATAAACGAGCAAATCATTAGAGTTTCTCCTGACCACTGTAATACAGTACATTTTTAAAAGTACTTTTAAATACTTTTTTAAAAAATAGTGTAGCAATCCGAGAGCAACTCTTTAATTTTGAATACATTTTTAAACATTAACTGTAAGCTAAAATAAAATTAAGTTATTCATGAATACCCAAACAAAGCAAAAATAGGTGGTTGCAGCTACAGTAAAAAGCGTCAATAGTGTGGGCCACACTATTTGTAAAGCTCATAATTAGTGTGGGCCACGGTAACTCTGCAGCCACACTATTTTAATTTTAAAATAGTACATTGAACCCACACTATTACCGCCGAAGGCTCAAATAAGGTTGTGCAGCACCTGCACAAGCTTGACCCTCCTCATTATCTTGGCAGTCTTTAGACTCCATGGGGCGGAAAAACGTCGACATCGTATTTTGTCTTAGGGGCTTTGATATTGAGCTCGGCTGAGTTAGTTCTGAGACTAATTTCTGCTGGGGTGTTTTTCTTAGTCTTGGTCAGACTGGAGCAATCGCTGCATCGAACGTGCCTGCCTTGTTTGAAACAAGTTGTTTCTTTGTAATTGGTGTCCAACAGAAAGGATGGTTTCGATTACCGCATACGTCGCAGATGTGCGAGACACTCGACGTGTCGGGGCCGCAGCCACTACAGACGAACTCCATCCGAGTTATCTAAATTCAAACTGAACTCCCGGTCACCTCTGCCACACTAGTGGTGAGTGACCACAAATTTATGCACAAATAGTGTGGCTTGAAGGGGCGGCGCTAATAGTGTCGGTTGAGCTCACTTCAGTCGAAGCATAATAAAAAGTGTGGGCTACGTACGCTATTTGCGCCACACTAAATAGGAACCCACCCTTTTTACACTTTTTACTGTAGTACTAGCGAGCTTGACACAACCAAACTATAATAAGTTATAGCCGTTTTTGAGACACGACTGAACAGATCGACACTCCTTTCGTGTAATTTACGGCGGCGGAAGAGATACTAGTAGCTCCAGTATGAAATTGACCACGTTGGCACTACCATAACACATACCACGATCGTCAGGTCAACCTCGTACTCTAGAGGTATGTATGTAAACTGGGTTCCCGACGCCATTGATCTCGAAAGGTTTGTCTGTACATACTTCGCTAAATCGGCAACCGACATCGTCATAGTTACACTGAATACACAAAAGAGTCAGAACGAGCTAGACTCAGTCTAGTAGTCTGACCTGACCGTCGTATTGTCGGATTTACTTCACCCAATCAACGAAATCGGGCGCGATACAACTTCAGGTACCCCTTCCGTCCTCTGAGCTAATAGGGTCGGGAAATCGTAGGCATTACAATATGCTACTCTTGACAATCTACTACAGTACTAAACTTGGGATCCTGTGACGGCAATGCTAGTTGCTGACGATCTGAGATCGCTCCACTTACAACCAACATCAAAGCCCCCTGAACCCTTTGCAGCGTGTACTGCTCTTTGATGTTGCTATTAGGAGCGTCATTAGCGGCAGTTGACGCGGGTATCCTCAAGAAGTGATCGTTCAGTGTTTTATATGGAAGTTCGTTGACTTGCTATGCTTCAATTACTGTATTTTTCAGGGTTTATTTAGGTGTGAACCACTGTACATAGCACTATTTTGTACAGTATCTACCCCTACACGGTGTAGTGCACCCACACACTCACGTGTGCACGCTGAAAGCACAGCACAGGTCGAAACGTTGTAAGCTTAACAGAGAACAACTTTCCTTCGTTATGTTGTATGTTTCTCGATATAATTCGAAGTAAACTTCATCGTAGCCACAGTTGTGCTCACGCTGAACGGCTGACCTGTACATGTATTCTTAGCATTGTCGTGTTCGTACATGTAAGTGAATGGTTTGCGCCGCTCTGCAGAGAATCCAGAGGTACAAAAGCTTAGATTACGCACCATTAGCACACAGTCCATCGTGGCTTTGACAGGCGCCACGAGCGCGATTTGTCTATAAACCGTAGGGCTGGATCAAGAGGCTTTGACAAGCGGGGGACAACTTCACCTCGTCGTCCTCTCGTCAAGTTGCTGCTCAACATTGTCTATTGTCAATACATGCTATATGTACCGTATAACACGGATCCAGTGCTACACATGTAAAAAGTTCATCTCTAGTATTAAATGCATAAACAGTCGGTGACTTCTTACAGACGTAAAAAGTCTATGTCCCTGCGCGCCAACCGTTTCGGTTGCGCGCCAAAATGTCCTCCGTCCGTCATATTAGCAAAAATGACGCGGCGACCAAAGAACAAAAATAGAG
>BSXT01001825.1:0-24323 GCA_030267785.1 Phytophthora fragariaefolia | reverse complement strand
GAAAGGGAGACCCCCCACCAAGCGCATACGAAGCAACGGTGAGGAGAGAATCAGTTCGGACTACAAATGCAGCAAGTGTAACCAGCGCGGTCACAACAAACGCACCTGCCGCAGCTGAATAAATCTGCGGGTATGCGCTCAATACATCACTTTCTAACTACATCAGAACATGATATATAGCGAAGGAGCATCCATTAAACATGATAATGAAAATGATTGACACAACCTGCCGGATCGGCTGAAATATTTGTCAGGACCTGCAGGTTTATACCGGTATTGTGACAGCATTTATTTTCTCGGTCGAAAGGCAAGGGCTCGGGCTATCCGGCAGGTCCTGTCATTATTATCCAGAATCCGGCAGGTTCTGTCATTTTCCCTTTGACGAAAACCAAACAGCAGAAGGTGGAATCTCGTGATAGAGCATACTGCAGTTTCTGGGCTTCAGTGCGGTGAATCAATCACCTGCTGCACCACGGCAGGTGGGTTTGCCATGCGGTTGCAAGCTGTCCGTCACCAACTGGTTCAATGTTTGGACTACCAGCTCTGTGGATACATTTGCTGGAGGGATGCCATTTCAAAATTTGTTCAAGATGACAAACGAAGGGAGCCCTTTCGAGTCAATATCGCTCTCACCTTCGAATTCGACTATGGTGCGACGCTAACTTAGATAGGTATCAAAAGTTCTGTTCCTCTGCCGAAAAACTTGGCATTGTAGACGAAGGAGTGTGGAAACTGGTTAAGACCAAGCATGACATGAATGCCTACATGCAGCGCCAACGAAAACACGCGTCTTTTCCTTTTCAAGTCAATCCGGGCGACGAAGACTGTGCCTTGCAGTCGTTACTTTGCGTTGGTTCAACCCCTGGCACTTTGGAGAGTGTCATGGATGTGATTGGAGATCCCTTCGAAGGTGACCTCAGCCACGCTTCCCTTCTCGTGGAAATCATAGAACCAACCTCAAGTGACCCGTTTAACTCCATGACAGTAAAATGGATGGACTTGGATCTGCGATTCCAATCGATGGGGTTTGTCAAGAACCACGACTACGTCTACGTCGAAGCCACTGGCGTACTGGATCTACCTACTGGTCGTGTTGGCTACCAGCTCTTGCACTCGGTCGAGATTTCTGGTGCCGCCGAGCTGCCAGGACTTGTCCGCGGCAAGCTCTCAATATGCTCGTTCTTTCGACAGCAGAAGGAGGAGTCGGTGTCTGTATACGCACTAGGAATGGTTGACTCCATGAGCGACCGAGCAAGACGCGCGATTGTGCCTCGTTTTATTAAGATGATGCTACCCGCGTCGCCATGCCGTGGCGACACGATGAGACTGTCATTGGCGTCTGCCAGAAACTACACCTCCATGAGGCTGTCGTCGTCATCGAATGTCGGCGACGTCTGCACTATCTGCTCCAAACGCGTTTGGCGTCTGGAGAAGCTGCTGAATCGCTACAGCGAGTGCAGCGTTTGCGCCGGGCGCGTTTGCAGCTCTTGCAAAATCGAGAAGAGCGTGCAAGTCGTGGACAACGACCATAAGGTGACTCGACGGAAACTCGTTTTCTGCCCCCCGTCGCCTTGCATACGGAACGCGCTGGCGAGGAACGACACGGAATTGTCCATCATGGACGACTCCGGCGGTCTCACGAGGTTATACTCTTCCGACTACCATTCGGTGTGGCAGTCGAGGATCTCGGCGCCCGGGCCTGGGTATCATTAAGCACCATTCCCTACCAAATACTCAAGTACACCACAGTAGCAAATTGGATTGAATTGCACACGCTTGCGTTGCATGCGCAGTTGCAATGATGGCGACGCGCGCGTGCCCATCGGGGTTGGCATCGCTGCAGCGAAGTGCACTGCTTGGAGCACTTCAACTTGGCAATTCGTGCTTTTCGTGCACCTCGAACATTTCTCGCTTTCTATCGGAATCGCCTTGATGATACTTTTGTGAGGCATCTTGTGTAAGTATCCGAGGGCAAAGTTCAACTGCCCGCAGGATAGGATGGGGCACCAGTGATTGGGCCTGATCCCACCACTGCAGGCACGACGGGGGGTCGTCCCCACAGATACTTGCATTCAGTATGTGGGACCTCCCCGACCTGTGACGACAGCCACCAGAACCTCTGCATCTTCTATCAAAACCAAATCGATTCGTTTCCACAATTCATGGCGTTATAGATCCGCTTCAGTATTCGCCCACTAGTGGCTTCCCCGCCATAGACGCGGCAGAATCCACAATACCCAGCCAGCACTCGCCCCGGGTATCACGTTTGGCGGGGGTTTTGCCCATCACCAAAGACAAGCTGCGCCCCACGTTTCCCAGGCCGCCACCGCCACAAGCCAAGAAGTCGTGACCAGGTGCGATATCACCCCTGAGAGGGGCAATGCGCCCCCGACACTTGATAGACACGCGGTTTCGCGCCCGTTCGCAGTGCTGACGTTGCTGTGCCATGCCATTCGCAGACTCGCGCCGTCCCCCCCAAACGTGATCCTCGGTACCGCGATGCTGCGCCGCCTGGCCCTCCGCTCCCTGCAGACGCGCGCGCGCGGCTTGGCGTCGGCGTCGGAGCTGTACAAGAACCCGCGCAGCTCCAAGTTCTCCATGACGAAGATCGTGGGCACGATCGGCCCCGTGTCGGAGCAGCTGGCCATGCTGCAGAAGCTCACGGACGAGGGCCTGCGCATCATGCGCATCAACTTCTCGCACGCCGAGTACGACGAGGCGCTGCTGCGGGTGAACAACCTGCGCGCGTGCCGCGGCGTGCACGCCGAGGGCAACGCCACGTTCAACCTGCGCGCCGTGCTGCACGACACGAAGGGCCCCGAGATCCGCACGGGGAAGATGCGCGACGGCAAGAAGATCACGCTCGAGAAGGGCAAGTCCGTGGTGCTCACGACCGACCCGGCGTTCGAGCTCGAGGGCTCGGCCGACAAGTTCTACGTGACGTACCAGCAGCTGGCCGAGACCGTCCAAGTGGGCGACACGGTGCTGCTCTCGGACGGACTCATCCGACTCACGTGCACGGCCGTGGGCCGCGGCGAGATCACGTGCGAGGTCAACAACACGGAGCAGATTGGCAACCGCAAGGGCGTGAACCTCCCGGGCCTCATCGTCGAGCTGCCCGCGCTCTCGGACAAGGACAAGCGCGACCTGGATTGGGGCGTCCAGCACGACATCGACTTCATCGCCGCCTCCTTCATCCGCAAGGCCAGCGACGTGCACGAGATCCGCGCCTTCGTGGACCAGTGCATCCACAAGCACTGGGCCCACCAGCCCAACTACATCGCCCCCAAGATCATCTCCAAGGTCGAGAACCTCGAGGGCGTGCAGAACTTCGACGAGATCCTCGACGCCTCGGACGGCATCATGTGCGCGCGCGGAGACCTCGGCGTCGAGGTGCCCGCCCAGAAGGTGCTCACCTACCAGAAGATGATGGTCGACAGGTGCAACGCCGTCGGCAAGCCCGTCATCGTGGCCACGCAGATGCTCGAGTCCATGCAGAACAACCCGCGCCCCACGCGCGCCGAGGTCTCGGACGTCGGCAACGCCGTGCTGGACGGCGCCGACTGCGTCATGCTCAGCGGCGAGTCCGCCCAGGGCAAGTACCCCATCGAGTCGGTGGCCACCATGAACACGGTGATCAAGGAGGCCGACGAGCTGCTGCTGCAGCCCACCTACCGCGCCAAGTTCCAGTTCGAGCCCCCCACGTCGGACGTCGAGTCGGCCGTGTCTTCGGCCGTCAAAACCGCCAACGAGATGAACGCGCAGCTCATGATCGTGCTCACCGCCACGGGCTACACGGCCCGCAAGGTCGCCAAGTACAAGCCGACTGTGCCCGTCATGTGCTTCACGACTGACCTCAAGGTCGGCCGCCAGCTCCAGATCCACCGCGGCCTGTACCCCGTCGTGCCCGACTACCTCGACCGCCGCCCCACCACGGCGGAGGCCATCGCTCACGCCAAGAAGATGGGTTGGCTGTCTTCGGGTGACCGCGTTGTTGTCATCAGCGGCGACAAGCTCTCGGACGACCTCGGCCGGGAAATTGTCATGGGCGTCGCCGACGTGCAGTAAGCGCAGCCAAGTCTGGTAGGCTGGAAGCCGCAGCTTCTATCGAGTAGCGGCCAAACCGGCCGAAGCCTTGAGCAGGGTCGCTTATAAACCGACAATACACAGCGTTAGAATGTTTTGTATTACCTAGAGCTTTACTACAGTTCCGGTCCGTGCGTTGGCGTCTTGCCTCATGCGATCTCGTAGCGAGCCCATTCGAGGACGAGCTTTTGCGGTGCTAGTCTTGGGGAAGGCGTCTTTGAGGATGCGGGCTATGACTCCTTGTTGGCCAGCACCCGGAAAAGCACCTTTCAAGCCGAGCTCGAGTTCTTGGGCGCCCAGCAATTCGCCTAAGCGCTGGAAACTTGTTGTCGCTTCAGCACGAGCCATGCTGTCTTTGCTCTCTCGAAATGCTGCCGACGCGCGATACACAGATCGCAATGACTCGCTACCTTTGTGAGCTAAAGTCTGCTGATCTTGCTGCAAGCGTAGCAAACTCGACGCTATGACCTTTGCAGCCGTACCACACAGCTTGCTGTTCTTGTTCGTACCATACCTTGCTACCGCAGCCAGAAGTGGTAGTCCAGCGAGGTGAGTAGCGAGCTCTTCCGTCGCAATGATGGCAGCATCACGCAGGAACTTCTTCTCGCAGACTGACCGACGAAGGAGAACATCCAACACCTCAGGGTGAGCACCACCGAGCAGTGGGCGCTCAAGAACCGACCGAGGTAGGAACCGAAAACACTCTGCACAGGCTACTATACCATTTTTCGATGGTGTCGAGCGTAGGCTGTCGCACTCTACAGCAAGTGGGCGAAGGAACTCTTCGACGTGCTTAGTCGTGATCACCTCGCTGTGGTGCACCACGATGCGGCGCAACATCACAACAGCGTCATAAAGCTGCACCCAGTCGGACGCCTTCGACAGGACGCCGACGATGTCGTCTACTGCGAAGCTTGAAACTTCAGGAACAGGAGTGAGTTCTTCCGTGACGAGCACGACAACACTCTTGTCGTCTGTGGTTTGAATAGCCCCATTTTCCCCGTCAGCAGGAAGCGAAGCTTCTCGCTGTTCCTCCGTCCCAACACAGTCAGCGGATTGCTGGAGATGGCCTTCATTTGTCTTCACCTGCGTCATGGGCGTCAATTTGGGGGCTATAGCTATGTCTCGGCTCGACGAACGACTTGGGATCGGGCTTCCCTGGAAACTTTAACACTGCCCACAACTTCATGCCGGAGTCCGAGTCAGACCAGCTCGATCGCTATATTGAGAGAGGGAACGGCGCATGCGAATGTCTTTAATGTCCAGGGAGGAGAGCCCTCTTCACGGCAAACTTAGCCCATCTTATCGCGATGAATTCCAAAGACGACACTGCCACCAGCACGCGCAGCCCGGATATCGATAAATGAGAGGAATCAAACAATCATTAACTGTATTTCATGGTGATCAAAGAAACCCAGGTTTGTGCGGTAATAGTCAGGAGTGTAAGCCCACCAGGGTCGTCCGGGATGTACAAACAAGCCCGGTGTCATCTCTTACCAGCGCGTTGTGCAGGAAAGAGGAAGGGAACAAAGGATGCGTCTTCGTCGAGCCATTTTTGTCAATTTTGCATGGACTGGAGGCAACCAACAAAGCAGTGTGAGCAAGAAGGAGGTCGTCATCGAGAAGGATTTTCTTCTGTTGTCTGGGGTGTGGTTCCTCCTTCAACAGTTAGTTCACCGCGTACGTTACTCTCCAGCTCTTTGCAACCACTTTCTCTTACGCTGGGCAAGTGGTGGCTCAATACATTGGCCTACGGTGGCCTTGTATTCGAGCTAGCACGTTTTAGTCAAGGAGGATTCATGCGGGAGTGCGCAAAACCCTATCCGGCCATACTCCTGCAACTTTATCTACTCGCTGCTGTCCCCGTGAATAGTGCTTCACAACTCGACGAGCGCAATTTCACGACCAAAGAACGAGAATCTTATTCCATGATACTTTCCCGGCAGTAGACGTATACATTACTGCCGTAGAAAATGTTGCTGTGGTGGTAACGTATCAGTCATTTGCCACACCCTCTAGCTGTCCGTGGCTTATGAGCGCCTCCCTGCCTTGATTGTTTGAGCTGGTACAATAACCTCAAAGGTGCAAATCCATGCAGGCAACTTCCCCGGTGCTGCATCCAGGCACCTTTTGATTTCGCGAATAAGATGGACCTGATAAGACATTGGGTCGAAGTGCTCTCTCGATCCCTTCGCTGTGACGACACATCTGCGGCTGCTATGAAGGTCGGACATCAATGTTGATGCACTTATTTTTTTATATTTGCAATAGACCCGATCTCTTCAAGTGGTCTCTTGAAAGAGCACATGCATACATTCGGGTCTGGTGCTCACTTACCAACTTCCTAGCGTGAAAGCATCTGACAGCCAAACGTACCATGCCGAAGGACTGGTCTTCGGAAAATCCCTACCCGGACTTGCGCTTGTCGGAGGACGTGAAGTCCCAGATCAGCAACCTCGTGAACGCGTACCTGAAGAGCTACTTACGCAAGTACGAGAACTTTGCCGCCGTGGACAACCGCCAGGTCGATGAGCAGAGGTGGAAACACATCAAGACTAAGGATGACCTGCATGTGTATGAGGATCACTATCGTCGCGAGAGCGAGCAAGGCATTGGGCCCAGAAACTTAGCTAGCTCGCAGGACCATGTTGCACCACCAAAATCCGATATGCCGGTGATGCTGCGTGCCGGCACCGTTCTCGGCCGCTTAGACGACCTCATGTTCGGCGTCGTGAACCCGACGTTGGATTCCATGCGCGTCAGGGCCTCGTATGTACACGGCATCGACGCCAACGCGATCTTGTGTCCGATTGTCGAGCCAAGCAAGGACGAACCCTTCCGTTCGCTTATCGTCAAGTGGCTATCCCTTGACAACCCGTTCGAGTCCACCAACCTCATCAAGACTCGCGACTTTGTGTACGTCGAGGCGACCGGCATTTTGCACTTTACCAATGGTGATCGCGTTGGTTACCACTTGAAGCACTCGCTTGAGTTTCGCCAGACAAAGCCTCGGCCGAATATCATTCGTGCCAAGCTGTCGTACTGCGGGTTTTACCGGCAGATCCATGACGATGTAATCGACGTTTTCGGGACCAGTGCCATGGTTCCTGGAGGTGGCATCCCGCGCTTTATATCTGTTCGAACTGCGACAGAAGCTCTCCTTGCAACCACTAATCTCTTAGTTTGCGGACAGATGAAGAAAATGTCGTGGATGTTGCAGCAACAGCTCTCTGTGGGCTTACAAAGTGGACGCGATAAATGTTGCGTGATGTGCTATAAGAGCACAAGCTCCGGGTTCGTTGGTAAACTCGGTAAGACCACGTGTAATATGTGCTATGGCTCTGTGTGGTATTCGTGCAAGATAAACTGGCGCATCAGCTTCACCACTTTGGGTAGTAAGGCTGTTCATCGTAAAATTGCGTTCTGTGGAACTTGTATCAACAGAGTATCAACCTGTGATGCAGAGCAAGCAGCGGAAAGGCCAAGCTATGAACTACAGGGTTTGCAAAGCCTCTTTTACCGGATACCACAAATTCGAACTTTTTGATCGGCATGGAAAAGGGACGACAGCGAATCAAAGACCATAGATGCCTATCACTTCAGCTCAAGCAAAGAAAAAAAATGTTGTGAGTAGACGAGTAGTGGAGATTTTCCCATACTTTTGATGGCTGCTAATTTATAGGGAAAAATACTTACAGTACACTCCAATTCCTATCCAACGGGAGTGCTCTAGTGTGACTGAGCCTCAGTCCCTCGGTCACTTAGGGTATGGTGCTGACAGTTGTGGACTACGCCAAATCGAATAGCTTAGATACAGCTAAAATAATTATCGTGAGTTATTGTGAAACATTACTTGAAGTACATCGATTTATTATAGTACGAGAGAACGAGTCGAACTATTATCAAGGCAGCGTCAGGTTGCTCGAGCTGTGGTCACCATAGAGAAAAAGACTAAGGAAGGATAACAGTCGAGAGCAGGATGGAGACACAGCACTCAATCTAAGAACACAACGCGGCACAAGATCTTTAAATGCACTGAAGCAAAAGTCCCACATACTTTGCAACGACGTAGACTACGAATTATACGGGCAATACGGAAGCAACCCGTTAAGATGTGGATTGAAGAGTAAGTGCTGTAGCTGAACAAAGGAGCGCCTCTAACTCGCTCGCGAAACAAAGGGAGCGCTACACAGTTCGACTACACTGTATGCGGTGCGACGAGTTTAGTTTGACAGCATGTTTGAGTTTGTCGAAGGAACTGTGACGCCGGCAAGCACAACATTGTACGCGAAATCTTGATTCAATGCACCACATAAGTTTTTTTATCATAGAGTCAAAGACGATATCAGAGGCTTTCAGCAGCATCTCGATTTCATTTGGCAGCGAGCTAATTTAAAGAAGTCGTATCAATCTGGGTCTGCTCGAATTGTTTGTGTGAAACTAGGAAAGCAGCAGCCTCTCCAAACATAAGACGCACCACCCCGTCGTCGCGCATTGAAGACCGTCTACCCCGTGCATCAGAACTTCGTTCAAAGACCGACATTGCATCTGGTCCAGCATCCACAATATGCATGGCGACATTATAAGCCAGGCTGGCACCTAAGACCCCGCAGGAGGTGTCGACCAGCTCAACATTTCGACAGCCACAGTTTATAGCCCAGCAACAAGATTCTACCGATGTGGTATACTGATATAATGGCGCATGAGTGGGAGTCCTTACTGAACCATAAGAATCATGTTGCATAAAGTCGAGGCCCTCTTTGTGTTAGTATCCATGAGCTGTGCGAAGTATTGGGCCTTAAAAATCCCCTAAGAACATTATCCAGGCGAGGGAAACGCCGAATGACGGGGCTCAAAGCGCCATTGGAGATTTGCCAGCTATTGCCAATAGTAGGCTACTGACCTGAGCATGATCCTTACCAAGGGCTCACTAAAACAAAATGAAATTCGTGTGGTGAGCCAGAATAATATGCAGATCCTACCATCAGTCTATCTAGATAGTCTGAGCTTCATTAGCAGCACTACGTTGTGTCGATAACTTATTCACTAAATAGGGGACACCGCATTAATTTTAAAATATTGCAACCGGTAGCAGTTGCCCTTTAGCGCCTCTGGCGCTGTAAGCTATTGCTGAGTCCAGTTGGCAACGGTATCATCTGCGTCTTGGCTTCAGTGTGTCCCCCCGGTGACAATATGTAGTTGCCTATACCACAGGTCTTATCAGGGAAGTTCGACTTTGTCATCCTCACGCGTAGGAGCAGAACGGAACTAGGTTGAAGTGTGGCACAATCGTTTTTAAACGTGGTGGGTCTTGGGATGCTGTAAACGTCAGCATCCTCGGCCACCTGAGTCCGTGTCCATATGGGGCTGTGTCCTTGGGAAAGTGTGCTGCCCACTGGTCTAGTTTAACATGCAAAATGTTAAGGGGTGACCAGTTCGGAGCCTCAACAGGTGTTCGGCTTGCTACATCCTCAGCCTTATACGAGGATTAGCCCCCCCCCCCCTCCTACTCCCCGCATCTTAAGCCATTCCGAATTTCCCTTCATTTCCCAAGGTTGATTTCCAGAGAAACACTACCTAGGCATGGTGAAGGGTCGATTCACCGTCAACCCTTTCAAAGAGTTAGTGCTCACTCCCGAGGACGTCAACAATCTCCACGAGATCTCCAACGCCATCTTAGACTCAAACGTGTCCAGGTATGAGGACTACATCAACGTCGACAAAGGAAAGGTTGACCCAGCTCAGTGGAAGCTGGTTAAGTCTAAGGACAACGCAAAAGTTTACCAGGAAAAATCTACTGGGGCAAGTAACGCCGCGCCGCTCCCTCAGTCATCAGGCTCCTCAAAGGATCTACCCTCGCTGTTGTGTGTTGGAACCACAGTAGGTGATATGGAAGACATGATGTTTGGCGTGGTGAACCCGACGCTGGAGATTATGCGCATCAAGGCCTCGTATGTGGAAGATCTCAGTGGTGCTGCAGTGCTAGCGAATATCGTCGATCCCACGATTGAAAATCCATTCAACTCGCTTGTTGTCAAGTGGATGGAGATGGATATTCCGCTACAATCCATGGGCCTCGTAAGGAACCGCGACTACATCTACGTCGAGGCGACTGGCTTCGTGCATCTTGCGAATGGCGAGAAGGTTGGCTATCACATCTTGCACTCTGTTAACTTCCCGGAGACGCATGACTTGCCCAACCGTGTCCGTGCCAACTTGTCAATTTGTGGTTTCTTCCGTCAAGTGAGGCCTAACGCAAGCGAGATCTTCGTTACCGGTCTGATGGACCCTGGTGGTGATATGATTCGCATGTTGGTGGTGCCTACCATGGCCAATGCGTTCCTTTCGACCTTGAAATACTCTCACTGTGGCCAGATGAAGAAGCTCCAGTACATCCTGGAAAAGCGTTACGCTGAGGCTAAGGAGCTTGGAACTCCTAATCGTGAGCACATTTGTGTGTCCTGCAGTGTTCCGATCACCAACCGCAGACTTGGTGACTTTGGTAAAACCGACGCGACGTGCAAGCTGTGCTTTGGCTATGTATGCCACAGCTGCAAGATCCAGAGAAAGCTGAGTTTCGTCACACCAGATTTACTATTGGCACAGCGGAAGGTAACATTTTGTGCAGTGTGTTTGAACGATACGACTCGTGGCCCAGCCGCCGACGCAGCAATAGCACAAATCCTATCATCGACCGGTGGACTGTCAAAGCAGCACTGTTACAACCATGGCTCCGAGGCTAGTACCATTTCGGAGTACGCGTCGAGCTGTGGATAAGCACTCCTCTGTGTATCGTCTTTATTGTTAGCTGAGCAGTACACCAGCTGTTGTATACTCTGTATGCTGATTTTGATTAAACTCCTGTTGTACTACGAATTTTTTTTTACATGACCTGCTCGATGTTGTTGAAGTTCAAAAAACATTCTTGTTCATATTCTTTTATCTGGAGGTCGCTAACAAACGCAAAGTGACAAGAATGTCCCCGTACTTCGTATTCAGACCGCGGGCCCGTGACAATTTGTACTCCGTTTCTTCCATGCCGCTCCAATTCGTCAATCTGTGCTCGTCCTTGAGTGGTTTGTCTTTTCAGACCGCGCAGCTAGTAATACCATGAACGAAAATGATAGTAAAAGCTTACGGAACTTGGCAAAGGCGCCAGACTTCACAATTGCATCTCTATGTAAGAAAGTTCTCAACGAAACTACGGATTCAATTGCAAAACCAGCGATATCACTTCGAAGATGTGAAAATGCAGTGCTCCTGATACAACGTGTCACTTGAGTCTCGCCAACTTGAGCCGGTGGCACTCAAAGCAAGAACACAAACGCCAGTAGAAGCTTCCCAGCAGGTGGTGTGCGTTTCTGGGTAAGAACGCGCTTATGTAGACTCGTTAAATCAGCTCTGTAAGCAAGTGCAGAGTCTTATCCGCTCAGCACCGATGCAGCTTGCGTGCGAATGGGTGATGCATCAGCTGTACCAGAGATGTCTGTGCAGCAGCGCTATTATTGATCACTTCACAAGAGTACAGACCGAACGGTTCAGCATGACGGCATGTCCTGATGACGGGTGTTGCGTTCCGTTGGAACAAGCACAGCAGCTGGTGCATTTTGCGTGTAATGCTCATAGTAGTATCTTAAACCTTGTGTTGCTCGACAAGAGGTCTGAGCATCGCCCGAAATCCTGTGGCTTTATCCTCGGGTTGATAGCTCACTCTGGTATTTGCTTCATTTCGATACTTCAGAGACTGCGAGCAGCCCAGGAAGTCAGTGCCATGGTGAAAGGCCGGTTCACCGTGAATCCGTTCCCGGACTTGAAGTTGACCCCATCCGGCACAGATAACCTCCATGAGATAGCAGGCTCGATTCTCGAGGCTAACATCCAGCGCTACGAAAACTTCCTGACCAAGGAGCAGAAGAAAATTGACATGGATCACTGGAAAGTACTCAAAACGAAAGAAAACTCGACCGTTTACTCTGCTAGACACCACGACGTCTATCGCACTGGTTCACCAGCCCACCAACACCACCATTCAACATCAGGACTGCCATCCCTTCTCAGCTTGGGAACAACTGTGGGGTCGTTGGAGGACATGATGTTTGGGGTCGTGAACCCCACGCTGGAGATCATGCGAATTAAGGCTTCGTACGTCGATGATTTAAGTGGAGCTGCCGTTCTGGCCAACCTGGAGGAGTCATCGGTGGAGGACCCTTTCCACTCGCTGGTCGTCAAGTGGATGGAGCTCGATATTCCCCTCCACACCACCAGCCTCGTCAATAACCGTGACTACGTCTACGTTGAGGCCACAGGGATGGTCAATCTGTCAACAGGCGAGCGAGTTGGCTATCACGTTTTGCATTCTGTCAACTTCCCGCAAACGCACGAATTACCGGGGCGGGTGCGTGCGAGCATGTCGATCTGTGGTATCTTCCGCCAGATTCGCCCAAATGCCATTGAAGTCTTCGTAACTGGTGTGATGGATCCGGGTGGTGACATGATTCGCGTCTTGGTCGTCCCCAGCATCGCGGCAGTTTTTCTTTCCACTCTCAAGTATGTCCACTGCGGTCAGATGAAGAAACTAGCGTGGATGCTTGAGAAGAAATACGCAGAAGCCAAGGAGCTCGGAACACCTAATCGAGAACACATTTGCGTCACGTGCTCAAATCCGATCACGAACAGAAGAATCGGTGACTTTGGCAAGAGCAACAGCACATGCAAGCTGTGCTTTGGCTACGTCTGCCACACATGCAAGATTGAGCGAAATCTGAGCTTCGTGACACCAGATCTGCTGTTGGCTCGGCGGAAGGTCACATTCTGCGCGGTGTGTTTAAACAGCGCAATTCATGAAAATGCCTCTGTTGCAGCCAGAGCGCAAATAGTTGCAACTGATGGAGTTGCGAAGTCTTTTCAGCCCTCTGCAGCGTCAGATGCTTCGACGGTATCGGGATATTCATCCTCCCTAGGATAATTTTCCTGCTGTATTTTTGAACTGAAATGAGACCCTTTGCCTGTTGTGTTCCGTGAATTCGTATTTTCATACCTAGGCTTTCTACGCTGCTCCTTACTCATAAGCCCAGACATTTCTGGCGCGGATTCCACCGCTGCCTCTTTCGATTCTCACCATAATAAATTAGACATCTTTTGCGTTTGTATTTGATGCATTTTTTTAACTGTAACTATTAAAATAGGCCAGCAAACTCCCGAAGTCTCGCTCTGCTGCAACTTCCACCCACGTTAGAATTTTTGTAATGTAACAGCCATCACGTAGCATTAATGTGCTACATTTTGGCAGCCAGTACCGCTGTCTATCGGCAGCAGCTGAGCTTTTCACTGTTGCATCTGTCAACTTTCAGATGCCGAGCCCTATGGTGTCCATTCCAGCATGCTTGCTGTCTTATCACAAGATTTAGATAGCTTTGGCATAGTCCACTACACGCCTTGAGGGCCCTCGATTTCTGAGCCCTCCGTCCAGCAAGTCACGGTCCAGCTGTGCATCAGCCTACTGCACAGGTTACGACTACTTTAATGGTAGTCTATCCGCTTGCGTATGGTAGTCGACCAATTCATCCTTGCGTGCCTATTCAACCCAACAGCTGGGGTACCTGTACTTAGGTTGCACCATGCCCATGCGTCCTCTACCAGCCGACACGGGCTTCGCTTTCAGGTCGGGCATCAAATCACTCATCGATTCGCGCGGCTCAAGTCACCCCCAACATCGATTGTCGAATCTTGAGATTGTCCAAGGTTTTCGGCAGGCATGACGAAGGGCCGATTCACCGTGAACCCCTTCAATGAGCTGCGTCTGACCCCTTTGGACGTGGATGACCTTGAAAAGCTCGTCGGGTCGATTCTTGAAGCCAACATTGCGCGGTATGAAGAGTTCCTCTTCAAGAAACACTGCAGAATTGACCCCGATACGTGGAAGTTGGCCAAAAGTCGGGATAATACCAAAGTGTATTCTGAACGTCACTACGGTTCGACACGGGTGGGCCCCAGCTCTGGACAATCGGCGGACTTGCCATCACTTCTCTGCTTCGGTACTGCAGTAGGTGACCTTGAAGATATGATGTACGGGGTGGTGAACCCAACGCTCGAGGTCATGCGAATCAAAGCATCCTACGTTGACGACATTAGCGGTGCCGCTGTTCTTTCAACAATTACTGAGCCCTCCTTGGAGTCTCCCTTCAAGTCGTTGGTTGTCAAGTGGATGGAGTTTGACCTTCCTTTCCAGTCGGTGGGACTAGTGAAAAACCGCGACTACATCTACGTTGAAGGCACAGATGTTGTTCATCTCTCCAACGGAGAGAAAGTGGGATACCACATTCTCCACTCGGTTAACTTTCCTGAGACCCACGATCTCCCAGGACGTGTCCGAGCCAATACTTCCATTTGTGGAATCTTTCGCCAGGTGAGACCAAATGCATGCGAAATTTACGTCACTGGTCTGATGGACCCGGGTGGTGACATGATCCGCAAGCTTGTTGTCCCCAACATGGCAACTGCTTTCTTGTCGACTTTGAAATATGCTCACTGCGGTCAGATGAAGAAACTTGCTTACATGTTGGAAAAGCGGTACACAGAAGCTAAAGAGCTTGGCACGCCAAACCGTGAGCTGGTCTGTGTAACGTGCGCGCATCCTATTACCAACCGAAAGATAGGTGACTTCGGGAAAAGCAACACTACATGCAAGCTATGCTTTGGGCACGTTTGCCACAACTGTAAGATTACGAAAAAGCTGAGCTTCGTGACACCAGATCTGTTGTTGGCCCAACGGAAGGTTACATTCTGTGCTGTCTGCGTGAACGAAGCAATGAAGGCCCCCGCATCTGAAGCTGCTCGTGCACAAATTCTTTCGAATGGAAGAAACACTAAGAACATGCCAAACCCATCAAATGCGTCCACCGCCAGTTCGGTTTCTGAAAGTAGTTTTCACTAGCTTCGCAGGCTAGAAAACAGTAGCGCGTTCGATGCCATATTCAGTTTTGAGAGAAAATCCAGATAATATGTACGTTCACAGTAGCATATCAAATTCAACGTAAAGAAGTTGTCCTTTTTACATTTCTTAACAGTTGTCAACCAGGGTTCTACTCTTAAAACGTAGATGTTATATACAGATTTTCCCGGCAATAGGAGAATTGTCGGACCAACAAAGTCTGCGAAGCTAACAAAAACTACAGAGGACACAAAGAACGTCCAAAGTACTGTATTAGTAGATATCTGATAGCAGCGAATGCGCCGCATCGCCATTGCTTCAGAGGGGCGAGGAACGATACCGGAGTACAGTTTTGTATAGATACTCTTCTTCGTTATCCTGTAGAGCGTTGATCGAGCAGGTGGTCTGGGCAGATCAAATGCCCTCATCGTCCATTCCGATAGAGCAGTCAAATTCGTACACTTCGCACCCGCCATCTTGCATATTAGCACCTTTTGGCCTAGAGTAAGCCTCAGACGCTTCGCTGATTGCTGGTTCGTGGGCCTGGGTTGCGACGGCATGGCTGCTAATTAACGAATGTAGAGCGATAGCACCCACACATACCACCACTGCAATAAATAATGTGCACTGTGAGCCTTTCATTTATCGTTGCCATCTAGCAACTTGCATGCGATACCTCCTACATTAACGTGTCTCAGTACGACACGTCTGAAGCGTGGCACATCACCAGCAAATCCCTTGCACAGGAACATTCTTTGTCCGAGGTAAATAGCTGGTCGCAGTTCTCTTATTGCCGGGGAATTCTGTACTGAGCTCAACCCCTTTTACGACCAAAACTTCGCTGGGTTAATTCTCGCTTGAGTCGGCCTCTATGCTCGAAAATTTTTTTTACTGGTAACGTTTTCAAGCGCGCTGTGTTGGTGGCCTCGGCATTTGTCAAAATGAAAGCTTGTGCAGCCGTAAAAACATATTATTTGTTTGGGTAATTGGTGGGCAAACAAGGATTGTACCTTCGTTGCTAGGTTGCTAAATGACTGTAATGTAACTTAACTGAAAAACCGAAAACAAAGATTGCATAGGTTGCCTGTGTCTGTGACCAGCTGTAATCAAAGACTAAATTATTTACACGTGTGCTGTTCAGTAGTGGGTGACGCAACATGCGTGATAAGAAGTCCAAGCAGTAGCCATCATGCATTTATGCCGACACCTTATTCCAACGGCCTCTTTACTGATCTGGATAGCGAAACCAAGACGTGGAGTAGACAAATCTACCACAACGTGAGCGCTGTTCGTTGTCGCTTCCGGCACCCACTTCTGATCAAGAACTTTTCCTGCCACTCTCCAGCGTGTATTCAGACAAAAAGTACCATGGTTAAAGGACGGTTTATCGTTAATCCTTTCCCAGAAATGGCAATCTCGCTAGATGACAGGCTGCAGTTGCAAGATCTCGCCAACGGGATCATTATGTCCAACCTCGCTAACTACGACAAGTTCGTTTCATCGAGCAAGCGTAAAGTGGATCCTCGTCGCTGGAAGCAGATCAAGGATCGAGAACAGCTCACAGTCTACGCGGAGCGACCTGAGTCCACTCACCTTGATAGTAATGATCTATCTGGGTCCGGTCTACCGATGATATTATGTGTGGGGTCGATAGAGGGCAATCTTGAGGATCACATGTACGGGGTCATGAGTGAAGACTTGGAAACAATGCGGGTCAAGGCGTCCTACGTCGACGACGTCAGTGGTGCCGCTGTTCTGGATCCTATAGTCATCCCGACCTTGGAAGATCCCTTTCAGTCCCTTCTTGTCAAGTGGATGGAACTAGACATCCCGTTCGCATCAACTAGCCTCGTTAAGAACCGTGACTACGTGTATCTTGAAGGAACGGGCTTCGTAACCACTCAAAGCGGTGAGCGACTTGGGTAGGACTTGCTCCACTCCGTCAACTTCCCACAGACACACGAACTGCCCAACCGGATTCGTGGCAATGTATCCATCATTGGGTTTTGGCGCCAAGCTGGTTTTAACGTGTTGGAAATGTATGCCACTGGCATTTTTGATCCGTGTGGTGACATGATCCGAATGCTCGTCGTCCCAGGAATGGCTACTGCTTTTTTGTCGAGTGTGAAGTACGCGTACTGTGGTCAGATGCGCAAACTCTCGTTCATGCTCGATAAAGCCTATTCAGAGTCTAAGCAGCGCGGAACACCAAACAAGAAGAATGTTTGTGTTACCTGTTCTTCCCCGATCGGCCGCCGCCTGGGGGATTTTTCGAAAAGCAACAGCACATGCAAGTTATGCTTTGCTCATGTCTGCCACGCATGCAGAGTTGTTCGGAAGCTAAGCTTCGTAGACCGTGACTTGCAATTATCCAAACGCAAGGTAACGTTTTGCACAGGTTGCATCAAATCGGTGACGAACATGAGCGCAAGCGATTGCGCGCGCGCGAAGATGCTGGGCATAAGGAAGGGGGCTGGTAATTCAAGCCTTCAAACCAACTCAACCGTTAGTGGTGACTACGGCAGTGAGATTTCGTACAGCATCTCGTCGTAACTAGGTTCACCTCGCTGGCAACTTTGGTGAAACATGTGTAGACTATATTTTTTCTAATTGTGCGTTCATTGTGTTAGTATCTAGTGTTCAGTGTGAGTCCTCATCAAAGTAAGCTTGAAGTTTCCCCAAGACAAGTTTGTACTCCCTTTATTACACCACACTAAGTTCAACTCCTTGTATATATCGATATCAAATACGATTGAGGTGGTGGCGGGTTACTGGACGGAAGTATTGGTATGAATCACCCGTTTACTACTTCGAAGTATTCGTTAGTTTTTTGCAATTCGAACTGAAAACGCGCACAATATCATGGCGGATCTACCAGTGGTGAGGTATCTTTCTGAGGGCTGATGATTGCCCATCGATGGCCGAAAAAGAATCGGTGGCCTGGGCACAAGACACCCACCAACTTTAGCAAGTGTGGAGAATTCAGGATATTGAGGTCCCCAACGTTTGCCTCCGAGCTAAAATCGCTGAAAGCGCTTCGTAGTCAGCGGGGGGTATTCGATACGCGGGGATTGACACGATTTGGCGACTGGTGCTAACGCTGTGACTGCGGTGAGCGTTTCCAAGGAAGGAGTGATTTTTCGTTCTACAGGACGTATACAATATGGGCGGGATGGATGCCACTAACTGTTAGTTACCGAGACGTCGTCGGAATCACAACTCACGCGTCGTATTTAGAATTATTCTAAAAGGCCCTTCCATCACCATAATGCATCCTGATACGGTTGGGCCACCAGAGAAATCACCCATTCAGTTTGTAAATGCAGCTACGCACCTCGGAAAATATAATCTGACCAACGGGCCAGATCACGTCAATGGGTTCTAGTTCTTATCTTGCGGATGTTGAGAGGACAATCCAATTGTTTGTCTTTTGCTGAAACCCTCTTCGCTGAAAACGTCTTCAGCCTGGCGTGGCAGAGCTGATAACTTCTTATCCGATCATCACGGGGTGGCCCACTCGAATGAGATGAAAAATCTCACTTTGATCCTTGCACTACCGTCATCGCTCGTCCTCTCTGGTGAGGCACATTAAATACCAGGCACTATGGGTAAGGAACGTTTCATCGTGAAACCGTTCCCCGAGATGAAGATTTCGCCCGATGACCGGCTACAGCTGCAGGATTTAGCAAACCATATAATCATGACCAACCTCCAAAAGTACAACAAATTTGTGTCGGTGGCCAAGCGGAAAGTCAATTCAAATCGCTGGAAAAAGATCAAGACACGCGAGAAACTCACAGTATTCGCAGAGCGGTCTGATAGGGCGCATTCCCCCAGCTCCAATGATCTGACAGGCTCCGGTCTCCCCATGATTCTGTGCGTGGGAACCATGGAAGGCAAGCTGGAAGATTTGATGTACGGTGTTATGAGTGAAGACCTCGAGACGATGCGGCTCAAAGCTTCTTATGTCGATGACGTTAGTGGTGCTGCTGTGCTGGACCCGGTCGTACTGCCAAATCTTGAAGAACCGTTCCAATCGCTCCTCATCAAGTGGATGGAGCTTGACATTCCATTTGCCTCTACCAACCTTGTCAAAAATCGAGACTACGTGTATGCCGAGGGTACTGGGTATGTGACGGCCGAAAATGGCGACAAACTTGGTTATCATCTTCTCCATTCCGTGAATTTTCCTCAAACTCACGAACTCCCTAACCGAATCCGTGGCAATGCGTCGATCATTGGATTTTGGCGTCAAGCTGGACCAAACACGATGGAGATGTATGCGACTGGCATCTTTGACCCGTGCGGTGACATGATTCGCATGCTCGTGGTGCCAGGGATGGCGTCAGCCTTCTTGTCTAGCACCAAGTACGTGAACTGTGGCCAAAAGCGCAAACTGACATTCATGCTAGATAAGGCCTACATGGAATCTAAACAACATGGCACGCCAAACAAAAAAAATGTGTGCGTCACATGCGGCACTTCCATTACTGGCCGTCGTCTTGGCGACTTCGGCAAAAGTAATAGTTCGTGCAGCTGTGTTTTTGCCATGTGTGCCATTCGTGCAAGGTGGTGCAGAAGCTGAGTTTCGTGGATCCAGATTTAACGCTTTCTAGACGCAAGGTTACGTTTTGCGCTGCTTGTATCAGTCTAGTGACAAGCACGAGTGCCGTTGACGTCGCGCGAGCAAAGATGTTGTCCTTGAGGAAGGGCGTCAGCTACAGGAGCAGCCAAACGAGCCCGAGCTTGAGTAGTGAATTCAATGATCTCTCTATCTCCAGGGAATATTGATGTTTGTAAACTCTGAGGTTAAGTTTGCTAGCGTTTTCGCCAATATTTCTAAAGGAAAGAGTACTCGTAGTATGTTGAAAACTAAAACGAAGTGCCTGTTCCTTTTCGAAGTACTAAGAAATATGCGAGGTCGGTCGGTTGAATCGACGGAGCCCAACCCACCGGAAATCGCCCAGCCCCCCCCCCCCCGCAAACAAAGCGGGAGGAGAGATCCAATATGGTGCAAATACGTTTCCGCATTCGGCATTCCCATCCACTTTGGCGGGTGCACAAAAATTGTTATCGACAAAGCTTGTACTTCTGAAGTAGTAACTTACGCGAATGGTCAGTGGTAGACAGTGTTTGGGTGGGCCTGATGTCAAGTTACTCAATAACGCGACATCAGGCCTCCGGAATATGGGCAAATGCCGGAAAGTGTCAAATTAACTTCTTCAAAGTATATATCGGCATCCTCAGAATCTTTTTTCCGGCACTTCAAGTTTCAAGAATAAAAAGCATCAAGGGCAACGTCCTCCAGAAGATGGAATACGCGCTGGAGAGAATCGACAACGGCGAGCTAACCCCCTACAAGTTAGGTATGCTAAAGGGCATTGAGTGGAGCGCTGAGGCATAGTGAGAGATGCTGATGGAGACAATCGAGCACTGCCGGTTGAACTCGACGCTTATTGCGAAGTCGGACCTGAACATCATTCTACAGTAGCTAAAGTCAGTACATTTAAAATCAATGTGGACTTCATTATCCTTTGACAATATATAGTTTTGAATGTTTTATATATGTCAGGTGTTCGCTGAGGAAGCATATTACTGTTTTACAAATATTTTTCCGAGCCCTGCCTAGACCCTATTGTGGAACCAACAGTGGAGAATCCATTTCAGTCTGTACTCGTAAAGTGAATGGAGATCGATATCCTGCTCGCTTCGACGATCCTAGTCAAGAATCGAGACTACGTTTACCTCGAAGCTACCGGGTTTACCAAGGGTGGTACTGGTGATCGACTTAGCTTAGCCAAGTTGTCTACCACCTGCTCCACTCGGTGGATTTACTGCAGACATACCAACTCCCAAATTCGAATACGCGCAAACTTCTCCATTATCGGATTTTGGCGTCAGGCAGGGCCCAGCCAAATGGAAATGTACTCCAATTGCATCAGCGATCCGAGCGACAACATGATTCGTAGGCTTGTCATTCCAAGCTTGGCAAACGGGTATCTCTCGTGTGTAAAGTACGCTTTCTGCGGACAGGTGCGAAAGCTATCGTTTATGCTCGATATGCTCGACAAAGCGTATTAGGAGTCCAAGCAACACGGAACTCCCAACAAGGAAAACATTTGTGTCTTTTGTTCCTCACCCATTGGCCGTCGCCTCGGGAACTTTGCTAATAGCAACAGCACTTGTAAGCCGTGCTTCAGCCATGTTTGCCATGGGTGCAAAGTGACCCGGAAGCTGAGCTTTATGGATCCAGACTTGCAACTGTCGAAGCGCAAGGTAACTTTCTGCACCGCCTGTATCAGCCGCGTCACAACCATGAGTACAATGGATTGCGCGCGCATGAACATGTTGACATCGAAAAAGGGTATCGCGCAGTCGAGCGTCGAAACAGATTCGGTGACCAGTAGCGAGCTCGGCAGCGAGATGTCTTGCACCAGCTCGTAGGATTCATGCTTTCACTGAAAGCAGTGCAACAAGGTGGCGTGACAAGTACTGTACTGCACAGAAAACACAGTGAGTTGTCCAGCATACTCGTAAATTGATGTTTGTTTTTGGCGATACTAGCAAATTGTGTTTGTGGTGTGCAGGTTGATTACTACCTTATCTTTCGACGGCATGCTTTGTCAACGGCAGGAGGAACATCTCGATTCCCAGGCCCACGCAGTAGACAAATGACGTAATGATGAAGCACGTGCGGTAGTCGTATGCGTCGATCAAGAAGCCGCCGATCACAGCGCTCCCCGACCATGAGAAAACAGACAAGCCCTCTAGAGCATTCCAGCGCGCACGAATGTTCTTCGGTACGTAGTCCATCAGAATCGAACGGCGTAGCGGTTGCGAGCAGCGCATCATACCGCCTCGCATCAAGAACAGCACGACCTGCAGCGCCATCGGCTGAGCGTACGCCATGGTAAACAGGCATCCAACAGAAAATGCGCGCGTGAAGGCAATAATCGGCATTCGACCGCAAACCTTCGACAAACGCTGCGCAATAAACGACAGGATCATGACGACGAGCGGCTGACTCATGAAAACCGCGCAGACGTGAATCGGTGTGAGGCCATACTCCTCCATAAAGAACAGCGGGAAGAAGGTTATCGTCATGCCGGCACCGTTGCTGATCACAAAGTCCGATACAAAGAGAAGATACGGCACATGTTTGGTGCGGAAGCACAGAAACTTGGCATCGAGGTGAGCCATGTATCCCTCGTCCTCATCGTCCACCTCTTGCAAGCGCTGCTGGCGCTCGAGATCCATCTCCTTGGCAGTTTTACCCTTCAGCAACAGCAGTGCCGTGTTCTCCGTAGCCGTTGGTGGCGATTTCTCGTCCACAGTGATGTCGTCCTCGTCCGAGTAATCGTACACCATGTCGATCTCGCTGCCGTTGCCAACCAGCTTGGGCGTGCGCAGCGGAGAAGGCGTGACCATTTTCTCGAGCAGCACCTCCTTCTCCTCCGCGGTCTTGTCCAGCATGTAGTCCTTGGCGCGGTCGTCGTCGAACTGGAAGAGCATGAGCGATCCCACGACAGCCAACACGCAGCCGAACTCGAGCACCGGCTTGAGCTCTGGCAGCTGCCACTCGTCTCCGTAGAAAAGGAAGAGGAATATGCTGAGCACGGGCCCGAGCATCTGCGCGAGGTTGCTGATGTTGTACTTGATCATGAAGGGGAAGCTGCGCTTGCCCGGCGGGATGGAGTCGGCGAAGAGCGCCTCCATGGCGGGGCTCTGGAAGGCCGCGAAGAGCCCCCAGAGACCAAAGGCCACGTAGAGCCCCGTGACGGACGTCATCTCGACCGAGACGAAGGTGGTGACGGCGCCCACGATGCCGATGGCGCCCGAGAGCTTGAGGATCGTGTCGCGCCGCGTGCGGTCGGCGAAGTAGCCGCCGGGCAGCGAGAAAAGCAGCTGCGAGATGCCCTGAATGCCCATGACGATGCCCACGGGTTTGTTGGAGGCCGTGAGCACGAACACGTAGCCGGCCACGACCTGCTGGAACAGGATGCTGCATGGGCGGCAGTTCGTGAGCGAATGTGTCAATGTGTGCGTGTGAGTGTTTTTTTGCTGTTTTTTTTGCTGTTTGATGCGTTTGTTTTGTTACCTTCGCGCAGACCAGAAGAAGAGCGTGAAGACGTAGGCCGTCCACACGTTGTGCGTGACGCTGTCGCGGGACCAGAGCGTCATGGCGCCGGAGCAGCAGCGAGTTGGGGGGCGGCGGCGACTTGCGGAGTGAGCGCGAGCCGAGCCCGCTCGTCTACGGATGAGTGTACGCATGCGACATGTGCGGCGTTTGGCGCGCAGGGACATACCTCGCATCCGGTGATTCTATCACGTGTAATCACTGAGCCAGCGACACTACTGTAGGATAGTCTACGCCGAGCCACAAACCAAACGACCGAATGGCCATTCGCTTCTCGTTGGCTTTACGGCTCGCGTGGACCGACTATCCATCCGACTATCGATTTCTCGTGATGTGTAACACTGGACTACGGTAGCATCCGGTGATTCTATCACGTGTAATCACCGAGCCAGCGACACTACTGGACCGACTATCCATCCGACTATCGATTTCTCGTGATGTGTAACACTGGACTACCGTATAACACGGATCCAGTGCTACACATGGATCGAGTGCGACACCGCGTAAAAAGATTAGACTATAGGGATGGGTAATGCAAATCAGTGATAATTGTAGTGGTGACACCCCTTCTAGTAAATGTAGCCATTAATTGGTGGTACTAGCTATCCTCTAAAACTGGTGCTTCCTCATCGACAACTTCTGGTACTCGGAAACGATCGTGTTCATCTCGAGGGCCTGTGGGTAATATACCACATTTAGCAAACCCTCTACAAATTGTAGCAGCTGAAATTGAATCCCAAGCCTCAGCAACAAAACGTGAGATTAATACGCGCTTTTCGTGAGTCGTTTGCGGGAAATCGTGGTCAATGTGGTAGGCTAAGTAACTATTCCTGTTGTAGCATGCACAAACATTAGAAAACGGACTTTAGAAAAATAATATAAAGCCTTACCGCACGTAGTCCTTAAATGGCTTCATTACAGCAACATCCATTGGCTGTGCCAGACCTGTTATACCAGGAGGCACAAACTCCACTTGCGTACAGCACTCTTCTTCGAGCATCGATCGCACAGAGGTCATCTTGTGCACTTTCAAACTGTCCAGAAGGATAAGACGACTGCTTTTTACTGAGGGCTTCCAGATCTGTCATTAAAATCATAAAAAAAACCATTAGATAAATCCTTTTAAATGAAAATCAATAAAGATTTACCCTTTGGATCCACTCATGCATG
>BSXT01001824.1:0-25801 GCA_030267785.1 Phytophthora fragariaefolia | reverse complement strand
TTGGAACTGAAGCTGGCAACCCCAAGCGCAGTGTTCGCAACAAAGTTCCCGCCATGCCACAAAGTTCCCGCCATGCTATTGGCGCCAACCAATATTAATCTTATAAATGCATACTGGAAAAGATATAAAATTTCGGAGCCATTTTGAATTTGAGCGTTCACATTTTGATTTTGAGTGTTGACCTTGAGAATAACTAACGCCGTGCAATGGTGTACCGGAGAAGAGCGAACATGAGATTATTGGGCATTGCTTTCATGTTTTTCAAGTAGTATTCTGGTGGCAGCGACCAATTTTTGTATCCATGCTGAATACGACCTCCGTACGAAAGACAAATGGGCGGACGCTTTTGGCTTGGCCAACTTCCTCTTTAGCGACAGCCACAGAGATTTTTTTCTGGTGATGCTTCATAAGGCGCACCCACTAGGCGAGGAAACCGAAACACCATTATCCGAACTTGGGGTATCTCAACTTATCATACGAAGAGAAAGCCAAAACTCTCAGAGTAAGGACAAACGCGTTTGTGGCATTTTGCCCGATCTACAGCTTTCCGACTTGCTTGCTCAGACGATGGTGCATGCGGTACTCTCGAGAACAAAACCGACTAACAACTTATATTACTACTACTGTAGTATACAAGTAGGTTGCAGCACTGGTACTCCATGCGTAGAATGCATTGGCAAGGTCATGTCCGCCCTCTCGGGAATTCATTGGATATGAAAGTAATTGCAGCAAAACTACATATTTCAAGTAGGTTGCCTTGTTTTCCGTCTTTAAACTTCAGGCTGAGAGAACTTAGTGTACATCGCGTGGCTCGAAGATATACGAAGTATCCTTGAGCGAAGCGGCACTTTGGACATCAGCGTGCGGCCCAGAGCTGCTGCTACCCGACGCCTCGCAGCGGCGGGCTTTGGGCAGAGCCATGGCCTATCCCACAATTGGATGCGAATGGCGGCGCGCTCGCAGAACGAGGAAGAGGGCAACGCGCTGCTTGGTCCGTCCTTGGTCGGCTCGGCCATCGCGGTGCCCCAATCCTTTGTGGCAGCCACGGCGTCGATCTTGGAGGAGGGGTACCAGACCAAGCTCAAGGCGTGCGACGACAAGCAGCGCAAGAGTCGCAAGGCGCTGGCCAGGCGCTGGTCGGAGCCCCACAGCGATGACGGCAGCGTGGACTTGCTGGACACGTCTCGCCTAGGGCTGCTGGTCAATTATGCGTGCATCGGCTTCCTGAACGGACTCCTGCCGGCGCTCGTGTACCCGTTCTTTAAGCTCTACCTCAACATGGACGGCTTTCAGGTCTCGGCAGCCGCCACGGTGGTGCGGCTGCCGTGGTCGTACAAGACACTCTTCGGGCTGCTTTCAGATCACTTGCCCATCGCCGGCTATCGCCGGAAGCCGTACATGCTCATCGGCTGGGTCATCAGCTTCATCGCGCTCGCAGTGCTGGCCTACAACCCCATCGCGGAGCCGTACTACAAGGCTGGCGAGATTCAACGCACGCGCAACATCGAGCTACGAGTGGTGGAGAACGCAGACGCCGCCAACTCAGGGGGGCACTACCTTCTCCGACTTCTCGTGGTTTGCGCTGGGTACGTCATGACCGACGTCGCGTGCGACGGAGTCATGGTGGAGATGGCGCAGCTTGAGCCGATGGAAGTGCGCGGACAGGCCCAAGCGACGATCTACATGGTGCGCTATAGCGCTAGCTTGATGGCGGGCTTCGTCGCAGCACTGAGCTTCAACGGGGAAGTCTACGGCGGGACATTTTCGTGGAGCGTGACACCTAACAGCGTATTCTGGGGGTGCGCTGCTGTGACAGTACTCGGCTGCTTCGGCACTGTGCTCTTCTTCGATGAGACCCGCGCCGGTTCGAGCGACACCAGCAAAAGCAAACCCATTCCGGTCGCACCGCTGAGCGAAATGTGGCGCATTCTGCAGCAGCGAGCGATCTGGCAGCTTGTGGCTTTCCACTTCTGGCATTCGTTCCTCATGTCCGTCAACTTTTCCGACCTTGCAGCAATTCAGGAGTTCTGGGTGGGCGTGACGCCGATAAACAACAGTTTGGCTGGCTGCATCTCCACTGCACTGGTGGTCTTCGCAACGTTCTTAATGCGCGAGTATTTCCTCAACACAAGTTGGCGCTGGATAATGCTGACGTGCTCATTCTTCACCACGGTGGTATTCACCAGCGTCAATCTGATAACAACGTTTGACGTCGTGCGCAGTCAATGGTTCTACCTCGGCGGGCCCCAGCTCGCTGCCATCCCGGAAGGCATGCGCAGCATTGTGGCGGGCTTCGTGACTGTGGAAATCGCGGAGCAGGGCTTCGAAGGCGCCACGTATGCGCTGCTGACCACTGTGCACAATTTGGCCTGGCCATTCGCGCAAAGCGTGACTAACCTTGTGGACGCATACTTTGATGTTTCCGACGCTGCCATCGCGTCCGACACGCCCCACGTGCGCTGGCAGGTGGCGTACTGCCTGCTCATTGCAGGAGTCGTGCAATTGTTTGGACTCGTCACACTGGTACTGCTTCCCAACCAAAAGAAGCAGGCGCAGGAGCTGAAGCGCAATGGTGGATCGAGCCGGCTCGCTGCTCGAGTGGCGATCATCGGCATCGCGATAACGCTGACGTGGGCGACCACAACCAACATCCTCGCGATCCATACCTCCACTGCGTGCTTGATCATCGCCGGCGGGCAAGGGTGTTGACGCACCGGCGACGCGGGGTCTACTAGAGGGCGCGGCGCAATGGATGGAGGAAGCGAGGTATCAAGTTCGACAAACTGACGATCATGTGGCAGGAGGACCCAAGATGGCCATCTTGACCATGTTTCCGAGTGCACCAGAGCCTACCGATGGTGGCAACAGCGAAAATGAAGTTTGTTGCAACCCGGGCCAGAGTCGAAACCCAGTCTGGTGATGCTTGTCATAGCATAGACATGCAGTGGTGCTTGGGCGCACCTTGCGTATCTTCGACTGGAGCGACGACTGCAGTTGGTTGAGTTACCCGCGCTGTTAAACGCGGGTGGCTCGCCACGTACTTGCTGCAGCCAAGCAGCACCGCACGACCAGCAAGATGGTTTCATACGCCTCGGCTGTTGAACTGCTCCGTCGCACGTTTGGCTGTCTGTTCTGAAGCAAGGCTATCCTGAACGTGGTCTTTTGGCCCAACCACGACGTTTCGCGCCGAGATCTCCGCTTCGCATTGCCCCCAGGCAAGCAAGTCCACGGATCCATGGCGCGAAACGGGCGGCGACGTGGCGGAGCGCTCAATTGCCCGAATGCAGACCCGCGGTCTGCGCGGAAACCTGTCCGGCATCGATCGTGGGAGCGGTGCTGCCCAGCCCCTGCGGGCTGCCGCAATCCGGTCACAGGGATCGGCGAGACGGGTGGTGGCCACGTACTTGAGGAGCCCAAGCACCTGCGAACACGTCAGTGCGTGATGCGCGCCGCGTGGCCATCGCCTGAATCGCAACGGGGCCCCGCTGAATCCGATCATCAGCGCGCACACAGCCGGGCCATCGCGAAGCGACAACACCGCCTCCGGACCTCGGAATCAGTCACCATGGACTCGCCCAAGGCTCGGTGGGTCTGCTGGCAATGCATGTTGCTGCGCCACATCCCACACTCTTATACCCGCCCACGGTTCGTGGCGGCGCCAGGAATACACTGCGTACTCCCTTTTCCCGAGACGCGAAACCCCTTCCTCCCTTATCCGCCCCGAGAATAGCCGCCCAGAGGCGAAACGACCGGACTCTGGTGCACAGCGCGGCCACCCGTTCAAAACCACCGGTTACAGACCGCGGGGTTTTAGCCAATGGGTGTGCGTCTCCCGGATCCAACGTCAAACGGCCAGTGTGTGGCGGAGAAGCGGGGCCCTGGCAGCCGCAGGCTCGCGGCGCGGAGAGCCCCCTCGATCATTTAGGATTTTTCTCCGTTTCGCCCAAGCGTCAGCGTAGAAGACTTTTAAAGCCTCCCCCCCCAAGCCAAGATGAGCGCTTTGTCTGCCTACAAGCCCGTCGCCACGTCAGAGAAGAAGTCCGGCGCCGTGTCCTTCTTGATGGACCTGGCTGCCGGCGGTGTCGCCGGCGGTATCTCCAAGACCGTCGTCGCCCCCATCGAGCGCGTCAAGCTGCTCCTGCAGGTGCAGGCCGCCTCGACCCAGATCAAGCCCGAGGACCAGTACAAGGGCATTGTGGACTGCTTCGTGCGCGTGTCCAAGGAGCAGGGTGTGAGCTCGCTGTGGCGCGGTAACATGGCCAACGTCATCCGTTACTTCCCGACGCAGGCCCTGAACTTCGCCTTCAAGGACAAGTTCAAGAAGATCTTCATGGACGGCGTGTCCAAGGACCAGTTCTGGCGCTTCTTCATGGGCAACCTGGCCTCGGGCGGTGCCGCCGGTGCCACCTCGCTCCTCTTCGTGTACCCGCTTGACTTCGCCCGTACGCGTCTTGGCGCTGATGTCGGCAAGGGCAAGTCGCGCATGTACACCGGTCTGGTGAACTGCGTGTCCACGATCTACAAGTCGGACGGCATTGGCGGCCTGTACCAGGGCTTCGGCGTGTCGGTCGGCGGTATCATCGTGTACCGTGCTGCCTTCTTCGGCGGTTACGACACCCTGCGTGACGTTGCCCTGAAGGACCCCAAGACTGCCCCCGTGTGGCAGAAGTGGCTGGTGGCCCAGACCGTGACCTCTCTGGCCGGTATGATCTCGTACCCCTTCGACACCGTGCGTCGTCGTATGATGATGCAGGCTGGCCGCAAGGACATCCTGTACACGTCCACGCTTGACTGCGCCATGAAGATCGCCAAGAACGAGGGCAGCGGTGCCTTCTTCAAGGGCGCCGGCTCTAACATCCTGCGTGGCACGGGCGGTGCCATCGTGCTGGTGCTGTACGATGAGTTCAAGAAGCTGATGAAGTAAGCGACTTGACCTTGTTGCTCGCGACGGAGCGGCAGCTTAACTGTGCTGCTGTAAAACTCGAGGCTGACAACCCCAGGAAGAAATGGTGAGGCTGTTTTACATAGACAAAAGGTTATATTCCACACATCGAGGGAGGGAGTTGAATGAATACCTTGCTGTTTTTTCCTATTCTATTCCGAGACTTCCCAGTGTTCACTAGGGACACGCTAACTTCGCGCGTCCCCAAGGTTACGTAGGGAGGGGAGAAATCAGTCAGCGGCGGTGCAAAACGTACGGTCGGCACGCGCACGCTCGCGAAGTGAGGGGGATGGGGGATACACGCGGTTAGGTGCGATGGAGGAGTGATGGTCACTTCAACTTGCGGCGGTTGCACTGTCGTTTTGGCAGGCACGCGATGCCGCGCAGACGGCAGTGCGCATGGCGGTGGCGAGGGCTATTTGCGTTGTCGGTGGTGGCGGGGGGCGAGACAGTGAGCTGGGACCCGGTCGTTTCCTGCTTTAGTCGCCCCCAGCCGCTCCCCGCACGTCAGCAGTTGCCATGATGGAGGAAGGCGCAGGCGCTGGGGAGCGCGAGGGCGAGACAATGGAAGCTCAAGCAGCCGCAAGCAGCTGCGACGACGGAGAGAGCGACGTGCCGTCTCCAAGGCGGAAGCGCGAGACGGGAGACGGCGATTCCGGTCCAGCCGCCAGGGACGCCGAGCGCCCTGCAACGCCTGACGATGCTACAAACGCCGGGTCGAACCGCGACACGAAGACATCGAGAGCCTTGAGCACGGCAGAGGCCAAGCGGCTACAGCCGATGACTGAGCCAGGGATCGACGCCAGATTTCACGCGCTCGCAGCTGACGATCTTGACGACGGGGCAGGGGCAGGGAACTACCAGATCGTCAAGAAATCCATCTACAAACCGCACCGCAAAGGGTTTCTGAGTCGCTTGACAGGAGGCGCGTCAGTGACTTCCACCAAGCAAAAGTACGCTTTCAGTGATATTACCGGCATCAGCATCGGAGAAGAAGCTGATGCTGCAAGCCCCTCTCCGACAAAGCTGGAGGAAAAACAAGTTCCGAACGATATTGACCTTACCATTGACGAGGAGGAGGGCATCGAAGTAGCTATTGATCGAATCGCCAAAACGCCCCGGGGAGCTCGGCCTACCCGTGAGCAGCGACGTCTGAACGCGGAAGACGCTGCGCTTGGGGGCCCGGCCGAAGTGGTCATTCACTCCGGAGATAACGAGGCCGGGTTTGCGACCCTCAACCCGATCCTTGGCAGTAATGTGCCGCTCAGGGCACCAAGCCACGGTGCTTCTGCAGCTCCTGCTATGACCAAATCTACAGGAGTTTCCGTCGCAAAAGCAAGCCCTGTTCTTCTGGAGATTCCAGTGGCAGAACAAGCAAGTGTCCTTGGTCGGGATCGCTTACTCTTGATAATTAATGCTCTTGGTGCGACAGGTCTCCCCAAAGCTGAAAAGTTTGGAACTCAATCGTGCTTTCTGGAGATGAGACTTTTCGATAGTTTAAATGCTAAGAGTAGTAGTGGGTCATCGTATTTGATGCGAACAGAACTACACAAAAAGGGTGGAAGCGAAGCACAATGGAATCAGCAGTTTACGACCACGCTACGCTCAAAAGACACGCAGTTTCTACATCTAGAAGTGAAAACGAGCAGCAAAACGCTTGTTGGTGAAGCTAACGTTACGTTGGACAAAGTTGGCGATTTATTTTATGACCAGCACTATCCGCTTTTCCGAAGCGATGATACCAGCGAAAGCAGCAATGATCCAGGATTGCTGCCAGCAGGGCAAGTACACCTTCAATTAAAGATTGTAGATACAGCGTCACTGCCGCTACCAGCAACAGTGATTCCTCCTTTGCAGCTGCCGATTTTTTCTGGACTCGAGAATGTGCACCCCAGCGCAGAAAAGCCACTCAGTGCCAAGGCAATTCCAACGGTTCTTTTAAATGGCGGGCTATTTTTCAAAATCCCGTATCACACCCACAATATAGTCGGCCGCACCATCGGGCCGCGTCGCCAATGGGTTGCGGTAAGAAGAGTGGCCGATCCACCGCACTTGCAGATAACTTGGGGTGATCCGACACATTCGGGATCTGCAGATAGAAATAATGCGCGCACTCTTGATTTGGCTCAAGTTATTGAAATCCGTGAGGGCCACGGAACCGACGCATTCTCTGCTCAAACCGAAAGCAATGTTGTCAAAGAGAAAGATAAATGCTTTTCGCTCGTCACGCGGGGCAGAACACTAGATTTGGTGGCAGCCAGCAAAGAAGATGCTCACATTTGGGTCAGCAGTCTTCGTGATCTTTTGTTTGCTTCGGATCCATCTATGGATTCATCTGTAATGTCAGCACGTACCATTGAAGATTTTAAACAGTTTGCTCTCTCACCTCGAGAACAAATCGTACATTCAAGTGGAAATCGAAGTGCTGCCGTCCCACCGACGAAACGAATGATAGCTGTTTGGAGAAATCGCATATTTAACCTTGCTCGTCACGACAGGCTTGACGATATAATGGAGTGTCTTGAAGATGGGTGCCCTATTGATTTACTCGAAAGTGGGACCGGCGACACGCTATTGATGGTAGCATGCCGGCTAGGTAATGCTGAGCTTGTTGAGCTTTGCCTTTCTCGAAGAGCAAAGAATGATCCCCACCCGGAATTCGGCGAGACAGCGCTGCAAGTCGCAGTCAACTGTTCTCATGCTCATTGCGTAGGACTGCTTCTTTCTACAGCCGCAAAAAGCGACATGGATTCAGAAATCGTGAACCATATCGATCCTAACAACGATGCACCTCTGCACGTAGCAGCACGTCACGGTGACTTGGCCTGCCTTCAACTGCTTCTGCACCATGGAGCAGATATTTGTGTTGTAGAAGAGTTTGGGCGTACCCCTTTGCACTGTGCAGTAGCGAATGGAAATCTGGATTGCGTGGCATATTTGCTTGATGTGGGCGGCGACTCAGTACTTAACTCTGGTGACCACGACGGCGATACTGCGCTACACTATGCAGCATTATCAGGCAATGAAGCCATTGTAAGATTACTTCTTGAAAGTGCGGCTAACGTATTTGCGACCAATATTCACAAGGAAACTGCCTACGATATTGCAGTCCGAGAAAAACAGCAGAGATGCGCTGAGCTCATTGCCAAGTATTTCTTAACAAATGAAAAGGAACCATGTGTCCCAATCTCTCGCAACGAACCTGCCTCAGCACTTCTTGGTCGACCAAAAAGAGATCACAGCCCCATCGTGTTTACAGACAACGGCAAAGTCGTTGATGAGGTTATTGAGGAGCATATTCCGTCAGCCTTTGTTCATCCTGAAGCTTGGAAACCCGTTCAGATCAAACAGGCTAACAGTTACGAAGACGAACTGGAAATATATCCCGTGAATCATGGACCATCAAGTGGTAATGATGTTACCAGCCGCTTGCCACTATCACCGAGTGAGCAAATCCGGGATGCATTAACTAGAAAGCACCGTTCAAATTCACTATCGCCATGTGGATACACACCACCCTGGACAGGTAACTCGATCTATTCTGCGAGAGAACTGCCGAGTTATACGGCGAGTCATTCGTATGAAGAGCGACTTGTTGCGACAGAGCGCCTGAATCGTGAACATACTCGCCCGTTCGAGCGGTATCCTCTTAGAGGGAATGACTCTCCTTTCTCAGAAAGACACAAACAACGCTTGAACTATTACCATGATGGCTATCCATCTCAGTATGAGGTACGAACTCAAATGCAAGCAAGACCGGAGTATGCGCAGCCCATAGAGACGTACTGGCCAACAATTCGACCGAATAGCAGAGAGATGGGAAGCCCAACAGCTTGGAGTCATTACAAACAAGGGGCAACTAATGCATTTACTCAGCAGACTTTGCACCATCGAGCCGAATCGCAATGGGAGACATTATACACCGATGAAGGATATGCGTACTATGTGAACCGAATTACTGGTGTTTCACAATGGGAAAAACCTGCAGATGAGAATGTGAACACAAGCTTCATTGCTCCAGATACGCTGTCTGATGCCAAACCAGACTCGCTTGCCCCAGATGCAATTATCCGGATGCGCTTGGCAGAGGTTCGGAAGCAGAAATCCCAAACGGCGCTTGTGTCACCTGTCAGCTCGCTAGCAACTTCTTGCTCAACCCCTACTCTAATATGCCAGTCTGAGGTATGTTCGTCTGAACCGGTTCGGCAAGACTCAATCAAAAGATCAGCTATCGAGGTGACCTCTGAGCTACCTGCTCAAGAACTACCGATAGAACGTGATAGTATCAAACCTGGTCTTGTTCAACAGCAGCCAGTGGCTGCGCCTGAGACATCGAAATACGAAGCTAGAACAGGATTCAAGCTTACTGTTGACACAGCTGCTCCGCCAGCTCAAGATGGTACGTTTCTCGTTGGATCACTTACTGTTTGCTAAAAACGTACCTGCTAACTAAATGTCTGCGAAAAAGTGTCTCGCCTCACCTTAGTACCATCCCCTCGATCAAATAGTCCCATCAAGAAGCCCGTGCAGGCGGAAATTGCTGATGACGATTCCAGCAGTGGGTCTTTCGAAAAGGTTCGCCCCATAATTCACTATTGTACAGCCCTAAATTTGCTAACTTTCGCTGCTTTGATGTGTCGCAGTCTCGAGCTTCTTCCCCTCGTGGCCGTTCAAAACATATTCAGTTGATCGAGCTGAAGCGCGCGAACAATCTGGCACTCGCACTTGCCAGTTTCAAAATACACGACCACTACGAGCAAATCGTAAACGATATCGTAACAATGGATGAACGCATAGTCAATCCGGCGCTACTGGGATGTCTTCAGCGATTTTTCCCAACCGAAAAAGAAAAACAAGCCTTACAGAGTTTCAAAGGCTCGGTTAGTACGCTCGGCAAAGCTGAGCGCTTTTTTTGCCTCTTGTTCCAAGTTCCGGGAATGCAGGAGCGAATCGACATGTTTCTGTACAAGATGGAGTTTGGACGAACGCACTCGAGCTTGCTTTCGCGTATTCTTCTCGTGAAGCGAGCGTGCCGAGATCTCGTAGAAAACTTTTCGTTTACCCAGGCTCTGGAGCAGGTAAAACGTTTAATTTCTTGCTCCTCTGATGTGCAAACGTAACACTAATTACCATTTCTTGCTGCGACTAGTTTTTCAAAAAACACAGGGTAACCTCCTTTATGTCTTTTGAAGAAAACAGAACGTCTTTTATTTCAGAGTACCTCCCTGAAGTTGACGAGAAGCTTAGATCATTTCGGGGTGACCTTGAGAAAGCAATGGAGGTCGATCTAGTGGAGGTGCAACTACAGCTGAATCGTCTGGTCGCTGGTTTGAGACCAATCCAGTCATTTGTCAACAGGAGTCCGTCTTCATCTTCAGGCCAATCAGAAGATCGTGATGGCAAAGCGCGAGACATTCTCTATCGCTTTTTAGCGGACAAACGTGCTTCTCTATCCGATATTGAGAGTGAATACGAGGTGATGGAGCTGTGGGGAGACAAACTTTTGACTGTCTTCGGAGAGAGCAAGGCATCTTGCCAAATCTCAACAATCTTGCATAGTGTTATTGCGGTACTGTAAACTTTCCCTATTCATGGTCAGCTCAACGAGGCAGCATTTTTGTTTAATAGATTATTTCAGAAGAAGGTTATTTGATAATTGCACATCAAACTAGTAATTCAGTAATAGTCTTTTCCTGTTCCACCCATCGAATAGGCAGACATCGTCCGCATTTCTGCAAGCTGCTCTTGACTAGCACTCGGGGGATACTCGCGGATGTTGTTGGCGTATCGCTCGTTCTTTTTCGCATCCTCCTCCCATTGCACATGGTCGTACGTGGGTTCGCGCATCTGAATGCGACGCAGAATTGCTTGGTTCTCGGATGTAATTTTCTGCAACTCGCGCTTACGCTGACCCTTGTTCAGACTGTGCGAATACACAATGGACTGGTTCTTGTTGTCGAGGGTTTCACCTTGCATGATTGCCGACATCTTCTCAAGCAGAATACGGTTTTCGCGTTCGATCTCAGCGTAGCGCTCTTCTTTTAGCTGCTCCCTCTTCAGATTCTTACGCAGATGAGTCGGTCGGTGCGGCTCGCTATTGTCAATGGCGCTTTTGATGGTGTAGAGTTTGGTGCGGTGGATTTCCTGGCAACGCTGGTAGTACTTCGAGTCAGTGTGCTTATTGAGCGTGGGGATGGCTTTCCGTCCACGGTCCATTGTTGGTGAATACAGGAAACTAGCTTGGAAGGAAGGGTTCTCTCGATCAAGACGATACGAATGTGGCAGGTGCCAACGGCGGAGCGAGGACGTGAGGTCACCTCTCCCATCAACTATTTTTGCCGGGCTAACACTGGCAGGACACTGCAACTAGCACGTGCGGCTCCATGATTAGCTTGTGATAAGATGCCCTTATCGCGTCGTTTGGTGCGCACAACTGTAGCCATCTCTAATTGCAAGAAAGATACCGACACCCTTTGCGAAACGTCACAAGCAAGAAGGTCTCCGGTATGGCGAAAAAGACGCCCCAGCAGCTCACATCCATCGAGCACGGCGCCTTTGATACGGCCGCACTGCAGCAAGAATTGGCGCAAGCTTTGGAAGATGATAGGCTGTACAAACTCACAGACAATATGAAGAAGCGGGCCATCCACACGGCTGCAAACTACGATGAGTTCAAGGTGATCGCGATACTTGCCGGGATACTTTACTTTAGTTGAGCCTAATGGCGATACCGGTGTAGAACCTTGTAGCGTGTGCAGATCTAAAGCCTATTTCACAGAAAGAGCTACGTGATTTCTCCAGAACGGGGAGACAAACCAACATCTCGTTTAGTAAGAACAAATCTCGGAAGAAACCTGGGAATGAGCGCCACTTTCTCCCAACGGCACCGGTGTTGGATGTACCACCAGCAACATCCGTGGATTTTTGCCGCAATTGGAAACGCTATCTCAAAACAACGGACGCAAAGTTGAGGTAAAATGCTGCTTTACGTTTTCTGGGTGCCGCGGTTTTGTTCTCATTATTTCGTGTCAGGTATCTACAAGTTACTACACCCAAGCGGATCGCTGACATGTTCAAGCCGGACATTGATTCAGATTTGATGGCGGAGATTGTCGAAGTACTGGTGGCCTCTTGGCGTCAGAAAGGGACAGACGTTAACCCAGAGGAACCTACTCGAACAACGTTCGCTCTAGCTATGTTGGATGCGCTGTCCCAAACGGCTCGACTCGCTCTCATTCTAGACTTCTTCGAAGCACACCAATCGAAAAATGTACGGGAGCTGTTCATGTTGATGGAAACCGGAGATGACTTATCCAAGGAAGACGCGGAGGTGCTGGTCAACCTTAAGCAGATGTTTCGACTGGGGTAATGCCACGTCGGCAGGGGTACAATGAACCGAGTACCGCTAAATCTGACTTTCATTCAAGACTGCTGTCGTCCTAGTAAATTATGTTTTCTCATGTATCAAACACTGGCTATGTGGGCTGTCAACCGAATAGCCTACTTGGTCTCGGATGATGCCGACAAAAAATAGTCCAGCGATGACTTTGCACACATAAGGCCTAGTGTCAGCAGGAAGCAGCCCAGGCCGCGCATTATTAAATCAATCGTATGGTTTTTGAGACGCTGTGCACATTATGAAACGAAACCGTTAGCTTAGATTGCAAAGCATGCACATCATTGAGTCTCGAACCTGCTTGTACTTCTTGAGCAGGGAAAGCAACAAGTAAAACCAAGTTGACACGCCGCAGCAGACGCCGATCCCAAATACGACAGCCAGGAATAGCGTGAATTCGAGCATGCCCGTGCCGTACACTGCAACGTAAGAAGTGAAACGGACAAACGATTAGCCTCTTGAATCACTTTCCAACCCACAGCCGGCAAATGCGTACCTGATGCAATTGCACCCGTGTACGACGCCAACAACGCCGGATTAATCCCGGACATTGTGAGCCCCATGAGGATGTTCTTGAGCACTTCGCCTTGTGGTCGCCGTGCCGCTTTCCCATGAGAGGCTTCAACGTCAGGGTCCAGCGACGGCTTCATGTCTGCCTTCAAGAACACCAGCCCAATGAGCGTGAACATGATCGCCCCTAGCACTCTGTTGGACGAAAGTAGCATCAGAACTCGTCAGCATGCCGAATGCCTCCATCTCTCGACACAATCTCGCAGCACACATACTTGGAGACTGGCAGCAGGAACTTGGCTCCTGCGAGGAAGCTCCCGAAGCCCCAGAACGCGATGCCGGCGTACGTCTAGCGACCCCACGACAACAACAGCGCGTCAGCAATCCCTACACACCTCCGCCCGCTCCTGTTCCTCACCGCTTCGGAGATCGCTCCGCCGACGGCAATCGTCAGTCCTGCCGTGTACTTTCCCTGGATGCCGAGCTTGAGCACCATGGCGGACGTGGGGCCGGCGATGGGCACGGAGCCCAGGAACCCGAAGCAGAAGCCGGCGACCAGCGGAAGCAGCAGCCGCAGTACGAGCGGCGCCTGCGCGGCCCCGTCCAGCGCAGGCGCAGGGCTCTCATCCTCGGCGTCCGCGTCCACGCCGCCGTCCGCCGGCACGTCCGCGGGCAGCGGCGTGGCGACGTCAACACGCGTCTGCGCGACCGCGTCCCCGCCGTCCGGAGCCAGCTGCGAGAAGAGCAGGAACAGCAGCAGCAGCGCCGCCACGCCGCCCAGCACGGCGCCGCGCCGCAGCCGCCGGTACGGCACCCACGCGTAGCGCATGCCGCGCTTGTACAGGGGCAGCATCATCTCGTTAGCACTCGTCTATTGCGTTGTGTGTGTACCGGTACTGCGTACTGTGGCTGTCCCACGCGGCCGTCCCATCCCATGAACCGTCATTATGGCGTGCCGGAACGTTCCCCCGTCACAGTGACTTCAACGTATTTCCACCAATCGCCGCGCCGAAGTGACTTCAACGTATTTCCGCCAATCGCCGCGCCGCAGCAGCCGAACGGACGCCGATCCGGCCAGTGCGCAATTTGACCGGCGGGAGCCATGGGCGCGCCGCTGCCGCCGCCGCGCTCGCGGCTCATCCTGGAGCGCGTGCTGGGGCTCACGGCGCGCAGCAACGCCGCGGTGGCCGTGAACCCGGTCTCGGGCGAGTTGGCGTACGCGGCCGGCTGCATCGTGGTGATCTACAACCTGCGGCGCAACAAGCAGGTGCGCTACTACCGCGTGGACAAGGGCGTGGCATGTCTGTGCTTCTCGCCCAGCGGCCAATTCCTGGCCATCGGCGAGCGCGGCTACCTGCCGGCCATCACCATCTGGGACGGCACGGACGGCACACTCTGCGCCGAGCTGCAGCACCACCAGTACGGCGTGGCTTGCATGGCCTTCAGCCAGGACGGCCGCTTCCTACTCTCCGCGGGGCTCGTGCACGACCAGCACGTCTACGCCTGGGAGCTCAAGGCCAAGCGCAAGGACGCCGCGCGGGGGCTCGACGTCGAGCCCGTGGGCTGTGCCCTGGTGGAGGACAAGATCTTGGACGTGGACTATTGCCAGGCGGGCAACTTCTTCGTCACGGTCGGACAAAAGCACTTCAAGGTGACGGAACTATGCGTGCGGCAGCACTAGTGAGGGCCCCACTAATGCTGCATTCGGTTGTTTGCTGTAGTACTGGTTCCTCGATGAGAACGGGTCGTTTCTGGTGACCGGACTGCACGTGAATGAGCTGCCCGAGCTCCAGCATCGAGATGCAATGGTGAATGCCAAGACGTCGGCAACATTCACGGGGGTAGGATGCGGGCTAGGAGCTTGTGAGCTAAAGACGTTTGCTGTCACATCAGACGGTACACTTTGCTGCTTCGGTGCGTCGGGGATTATGGAGCGGTTGGTGTCGTTGGAGTCGAATCGTGGGAATGCAATCTCTGTTACGGCGTCTTACGTGGCTGTGGGCGGATCAAGTGGGGTCGTGCGATTGTTCAGTCCATCGACGCTTGAGTATCGCGCAACACTACCTTTCCCTCCAGCATTCGGTGCTGCAAATGAACCACCAAATCGCACCCAGTCGTCCAGTATGCTCTACCCATTTGAACCTTTTCGGTATCCAGCAGTGATTGCTACCCGTATCACCGGATCCCACGTTATTGTATTCTACAGTGATCGGAGCATTTTCATATACAGTATTGCCAATCCAGATGCCGTAACAGTCGAACGATCATTCTTGTACCATAGTGGAGGAGTCCGTGACTTGCAGGTGGTTGGATCGGCTCGAGGTGTGAATTCAAAGGGGAAGGTGGTATGCACTGATAGCGGTTCATCCGAGGGTGTGTCTGCAGATATCATCCCAACTGGAACGTTTGTAACCTGCTCGGACGACAATACTGTTCGTCTTTGGCATCTAGAATTGCATCGAAGACCAGCACATCGATTTGAGCCTCCTGATGTTTCGGAGATCGGATTCTGGAAAAATCCTTACAGCTTAGAAATGCTTCGAGTTATTTACAATGACCACGAACAAGACTTTGAAGATGAACATTGCGTTGTACTAGGAGGGACAAGTTCCCATGAGACCAACTGTAGCGCTCACACGCTACCAACAGACCTCGGCCGCAACAAGGGATTGATAACAGTTGCTGTTCGTTTAGACCAGCGTGAAATCGCTACGGGTGACCAAGAAGGAAACGTTGTGGTGGCATCTCTGCCACTAGAGAAAGCTGTCATTCGAATTGGAGCTCATAGCTCCAAGGTGAACTGCCTCGCTTACAGCGGCCTGAACGCTGATGGTGCTATACTTATGGCATCAGGAGGAAAAGACCGATTAATTCAGTTATACGATTGCCAAAGGGGACATACTGTTCTGAGCACATTGGAAAGTCATGCGGCCGCAGTAGCAACAATATCATTTTCTCGTGATGCAAGAACACTATTCAGCTCTGGAGCTGATAATGCTGTTATGATTTCAAGAATTGATGCTAAGGGTGAAGTAGTTGAATCCAACTCGTTGCCTATCAGCGATGGGAAAATATTTGATACAGTTTTACTTCCCGATACCAATACGATCGTGGCATGCTGCTCCAATAAGCTCGAAATTTTCGACACTAACACCGGAAAACAACGTAATACACTCATGGTCGGTGAACAGCACCATCTGGCACTTTGCCCCGCTAACTATTGCGTAGCTATGAGTGGATCCCTAGCCGATAAAACCATTCACGTTTTAGATATTGCTACAGGGGATACCTTGGCTACAGGTGCGGGTCACGGAGAAGCAGTCACAGCACTGAAATTTACACCAGACTGTCGGCGACTGCTTTCAGCAAGCGCCGATGGTTGTATATTTGTTTGGCGGCTTGCAGATGATATTCAGTCTGAGATCAAGGCTAGATTGCCCCGTGTAAGCGATGTCCAAAGACCAATTCCAGCTCCCTCCAGAGAAACAGTCGTAGGAGATCATACGTCAGCGTTACCACCCCCAGCGCCTCCAATTATGGGGTTGAACAAGATTAAAAATGCCAGCATCGGCGCTTCTCACATCAGTATGGCTGATTCATTGGTGCCCAAAGAATATCCGCGCATATCAGATGCAATCGAACGAGCGAAGGGTACTCCGATGAGTGCTCCAAAGAATTCACCTCCTAAGTGGAAAGGAAACGGAGTAGCTGTACCCGGACCAATGGCAGGTATCCCCATGGAGGATTGGATGAGGACAAGGGCGTCAGCGAAACCTACAATTCAAGTGGTGAATAGTGATAATGATTACAACCCTGGATCAAAGTCTTCGCCGACAATGCTGACAAACAATGGTGCTCTGGTGATTGATCGCCTTCAAACTCCGGACTGGGCAAAAACTACACCACCGGCAGACATTACAAGCCCAATGCAAAATTCTGAGGCAGTTAAAGGAAACGCTCACGGGAAATGGTCTGACCATGCCGTTGGATTATTACATGCCAAAGATAATATTGCTGAGTCTGGCGTAGAAAGCAAGGTGGATCTTCAGCAAACATATTTACAAGAGGCTCACAATATTGCTATATCGCCACAAGTTTCAAATGTTGCCAAGACCCCCAGCAAGGATGAGTTGACAGACTTGTCTGTTGAAGTGCTCGATTCAAGCCCAAACTTGTCAGGCTCCCTAGCTCTGGAGCGCGAGCAGTTGGAAAAACGCAAGAGACAGATGGACACTGCTAACGCTGTAGCCGCCATGAATACCCGATTGAGTCAGCTAGGTTTACTAAAGCCGCCCCAGAAAACAACACCAACCACACAATCACGACAGGAATATAAGACGAATGGATCACCATCAAAAAGAATCAAAGCATCTGAAACTTGCACCAGCACCGACATATACAACGTCGATCTCATCAAGGCTACTGTGTTACCTTCGCCCACACCAGCAAAATCTCCCGGCACCAACACTGTAAAGGCTTCGATTCCAGTGTCAAAATCACTGACCAAAGAATCATTTGGGCCCGTTATAAATAAGCGATCAGATACTTATGAAGAATCGCCAAAGTCGCCCGATAAAGTTGAATTATCAGTGGCATCGGATCATAAATCGCCCCCAACGGTTTCGGGGAGTAATGTTGGTGACATGACTGCCAACTTGCCTACCTCCACAGAAAATAATGATGGTGGGCCGCCTGCTGAGGTGACTGAACAAATCGAAAATGTTGAAAATACCTACAGCAATATAGATTCAGGTAAGTTTACAAACGACATGGTGGATGAAGCATTGAATGCCCTCAACAGCCAAGAACCACCGATACCACCCCCAGTGGACGAGCGAGTAGCAACATCTTTGAGCATGCACATTCATGGTTACGGTTCACAATTGACTGCTCGCGACAATAATTCAGTCGAAGCTAAACCTGAATCAGGTGACCCCACGACATTGGTGGTAGACGCCTCTCTCAGCTCATTCACGATGGGGTTTACGTCTTCAACTTCTACAAGTAATGCTTCCATGACTGAGCTCAGTATGGCCGTGAATGCAAGCGTTGCGTCGTCGCTAAGCGCCTTCACAGCAGGCTACGGTGGTGAAGCGAAAGTTGATAGTTCTCAAGCAGGTGCCCCGTCAGAAATGTCGTTGAACGAGTCCATGAGCGGATATACAGTGGGCTACAGCACAGCAGCCGTAGAACCAGCAAAAACTCCTGAAAACATCGACCACATACCAGTTGAGGTTTCGCTGAGTAACTTTACAAGCGGCTATGGCGCTGCGAAAGAGGACACCACTGTGACACCAGAAGCCGTGCGGCCTCCCAGCGTGGCGTCCACTAACAGTACGCCCAAACCTCTAACAAGCACGACTACCTGCAGCACTAATAACGATGCTGTTTCACGCAGATCCTTTGCCCACGCCGGCCCTGGAGGCTATCGGGTAAGGCATCCCAGCCGAGCTGTCGTTGGCGTCCAGCGATGTGGCTGACAGTTTTTTTTTTGCCAGCAACTTGTACCAGCCGCTGGAAGACGCTGCGCTGGCGCTGGACAAGATATCAGCATCTCGATCGGAGCAAGACCCGAAGGTTGTCGAGGTCCGCGAGCTCGTCGAGACGCTGCGCGCGGCCATCGCCGAGTTGGCGTCGCCAAGTTGAAGGGGCCGTTTTTTTTCAATAAAGCACACTTTCCCAAGCAACAAAGCACATTTTAGAAAAAAGTGGATGGAAGACTTGAATAGTTTTTTCAGCGGACTATTTTCCACCAATGTGCAGCCAGGAGGTGGACCCGCCATTCCGACGGCGGACTATTTTCCACCAATGCACAGCCGTCGCATTTCTATGGCCACGATCTTCCCGTCCAAACCGATCGCGAGGGCTGATTCGCCTCAGTGTGCGATTCCCCACGTCACGAGCGTATCCATCGGGCGGGCGTCGTCGTAGGCAGATATGGCGTCGGACGACACGGAGAAGAAGCTGGACATGACGCTGGAGCAGATCGTGCAGGAGCGCAAGGCGGACGCCGCCGCCGCCAACGCCGCGGGCAAGGCCAAGAACACGTGCGTTGAGGCCTGACGTGGCGCTGCGAGGGTGGGCACTGACGGCGCTGCGCTGTGAGCAGGAAGCGCGCAGAGCGCATTGCGCAGGCAAATCCGTACCAGCCCAGAAACACGCGTCACGGTATGCTGTGCAGCTGCAGGTCTCCTGGAGGCGCGCGCATGGACTGACGCTGTGGCTGCCGCAGGGGAGGACGAGGACGTGGACATGGAGCAGACGTCGCGTGTGGGCTGCCGCGTGTACGTGGGCAACCTGTCCTGGAGCATCAAGTGGCAGGACCTTAAGGACCACATGCAAGCCGCGGGGCCTGTGGAGCTCGCCACCGTGCTCGAGTGGAACGGCCGCTCCAAGGTGCGCGGCATCGGGTTCAACAGACGACTAGGGCTGCGGTGCTGATGGAGGAATTTGGTGGTGCAGGGGTGCGGTATTGTCACGTACGCATCGGAGGAAGCGGCACAGAACGCCATCGCTGCCCTCAATGACACTGAGCTGGGCGGACGCAAGATCTTCGTGCGTGAGGACCGCGAGGCGCAACCAGTCTCGGCGGTCAAGCCTAAGCGTGGCTTTCGCGTATACGTGGGCAACCTCTCGTGGAACGTCAAGTGGCAGGAGCTCAAGGACCACATGAAAAAGGCCGGCACGGTGGTGCATGCGGACGGTAAGGCCAGGGTAGATAATACTTCTGATGGTCGCTGAACTGGTAACTGAGGGCATTGCTGTTTTTGTTGCTGTGACTAGTGCTGGAAGAGGCAAATGGTCGCTCGAAGGGCTGCGGCCTGGTGGAGTACGCCACCCAGGAGGAAGCCAACAAGGCTATTGCTGAACTGAACAACACCGAGCTGGAAGGTCGACTCATTTTCGTGCGCGAGGACAGGGAGCCCGAGGGTGGTAGTATCTCCAAGTTTGCGAAGCGTGCTGCCGCTCCGCGTGGAAGTGGTGAAGGCCGCCAGCTTTACGTCGGAAATGTAAGTGATTTTTGTCTGCCATTTGAGAGCTGAAGTTCTGATAACTTATCGTTTCCTTTCACTACGTAGCTCCCGTGGGATACGAATTGGCAGCAGCTGAAGGATCTATTCCGAACTGTGGGTGATGTGGAGCGTGCCGATATTGCTGAGCACAGTGATGGACGTTCGCGTGGCTTCGGTATTATTCGCTACACGAATGCTGCAGACGCATGGCAAGCCATCGGTACGTGATGCTATAGTGTCAACAGATAAAATGTTCTTGACACTCATCCTTCTATGTTACTACAGAGCGCTTGAACGGTTTGGAAATAGAAGGCCGCCTGATTGAGGTGCGCTTGGACAAACGGGAGTAGGCATCTAGAGTAGGCATCATGCCGAAAGCCCACGAGGAATAGGAGCTGCGCGGATGGTGCGAATGGGCTTGTTGTGTGCAAGAGTGAAGTAATCTTCAAAATACTTAGTAGTACTCCAGTCAAACTACAGTTTCGAGCCAGGATTACTTCGAACTATCTATTGCTGGTTTAGCACAGATAATCGGCAATGATGTCGCGAACACCTTGAGGAAGTTCATCTTGGTTGGTTAGACTGCTAACTGCTAACTCAACGCGTTCTCGGTTTGCCTCCAGGAATTCAGTAGCGCGATAGGCTGCATCGTGTAGACAAAATAACATGAATGACTAGCAACTCATAACCTCGTGGCTTTGCACAATGTCTTCTTGTTCACCTGCGAGCATATCCAGGATGTCCAGGCGCTGCCAATCTCGAGCCACATCAAGTGGTGTGGCACCAATATCGTCAGCAACGAAGAGATCAACACCTGAATCGAGCAATAGTCCCACGAGCTCCTCATGTCCATTGCGGCAAGCACAGTGAAGGGGAGCTTGTCCCTACTCAGCCAGAAAAACTCACAGTATATCAGCCTTTATAACACAACCGGTCCTTACATCATTGTCCCGTGAACTGGCATTTGCCTTGTGCGCTAAGAGCAGTCGGGCAGCTTCAAGTCTCCCCCACGTGCAGGCAGCATGCAGCGCTGTCTTGCCCTAGAGAGCAACACCCTCAGTAAAGAAAATAAAGGAGATCTCAGAAGCGTGCACGACCGTACATCGCCTTGTTGTTGATCCACGTTGGCCCCGCTGTCTAGAAGCAACTCGAGCACTTCAAGACTTTCGTTCTGAGCAGCCATGTACAGCGCGGTGCTGCCTTCCTTGTCCTGGTTATCGATGTCGAGCTTCTTCCCGATCCTGTTCAAATGACCCAGCAAGAAACGTTACGCTATAGTATCTGGGGGGAACTTTGCCGCGTCTTCAGACTAACGTTCAGCGCACCGACCAGCGTCTCACGACTTGCACTTGGTTGAGAGAAGCCGCGTACACGAAGGCATCTCGAGGCTCGTAGACAGCTTCGGCCAGGAAATCCACGTGGAACGACTGCGACAGAGGCCCACGAGTGCGTTGAGCTCACGCGCCACGGCTGCACTCCCAGCGAGACCGACCTTGGCAGGCTGCGGGTCGCATCTCCCCCACATCGCTGCGTTGCGTCTCTTGAAGATTGGGCGTCGTCACGAGAGGTGGGAGGTTGCTCCAATGTCGCTGGAAGTTCCATGGTTTATGTCCCGTTCCACTGGGCCATAAACCCTACCCACCGATCGAGACCCTAACGAACCCTAGACCAACAAACCCTACGCGTGCTTGGGGACGCCATGGCGGCGCTCCTCCGCGACCGGCGGTTCTTCCTGGCGCGCTCGCTGCCCGCGCGGGACGCGGCGGAGCTGCGGCGCCTCATCGAGCAGCACGGCGGCCACGTGACCACGTCGCCGGCGGGCGCCACGCAGCTCGTGCCCTACGACCAGCTGGACGCGCGGCAGCCCGAGTGGCTCTCAACCGACTTCGTCGCGGACTCGCTGGCCTCGGGCGAGCTGCAGGACCCCGCGCGGTACTCGGGCGCGCTGTTCCTCGGCGACCGCGGCTCTGGGTGCGGGGCGCGCGCCAAGCTCAAGAAGGCGTACTCGGTGGAGGAGGACGCGTGCATGCTGCACTTCGCCCGGCTGCGCGGCTGGAAGGCCGCGGGCCCGCTCCCGCCCAGCGCGTGGGAGCAGGCGGAGCGCCAGAAGCTCACGAGCCACTCGTGGCAGAGCATGCACGAGCATTTCCGGAGGCAGCTGCGGCTCAAGACGCCCATGGAGCAGCGGAGCATCATGGCCAGAGCTGCGGTGAGCGCGGCTGGAACTTGCCGGTACGGAGCTGCAGCTGACGTGGTGGGGCTGATGTTGTCTTAGGCGATCATTAGAGAACGGATGAGTCGGGAACAAGAGCAAGAAGAGCAGCAGTCGAGTCGAGCAAGGCAGGCGACGACCCCAACGCCCGCGACGCCGCCTGCGCGAGCTGCTTCCGTCACTCCAGCGACGAGTTCACCCCCTGAAGGTCACCATCGTGGGGGACACGGCAAACAGAAACGAAAGCGGGGCACGCCGAATAGCGGCAGCGTGAAATCAAGTTCACCACGCCGGGAAAATGACGCAGAAAGCAACGGTGCCGATGCTGAAGGCGGCGTCTTTTTCCGGAGCGCGTGGATGGAATTGATAATGGACCCTAGTAAGAAGGCTCGAATGGAGAAGTTCTTTCAGCCTAGTCTGCAGTTGGAGCCTACTCGTCGGACCCTACCAAGGAGCACCGACTCTGAGGTCAGCGTACAAGAAAGCGAAGCCCCCACAGAGATTCTAGCACCCAGCGATGATGGCAACCGAGACGAAGTTCATGCCTCGGTTGAAGAGCGACAAACACGGGGGGTGGAAGTGCATGTTACGACTGACGCCGAGACGGATGATATCATTTCTCAACTCCAGTTTGAGACGAATCAAGATATGCCGTGTGTTGTGCATGCGTTGTATTACTGCAGTGGCAACACGGTCATGGCACGAGAGTTTCTCATGGGTGCTTTGCCCTCGGGGATGTGGTCACCTGACGACGACCTCCTACTTGTAAGTTTGGTGACTGAAGAGAGTATTGATCGCTCGGTTGTTGATGCTGCTGTTGCACACGGTGACTTTACAGCCATGCAAAGGCCTCGCGATACAGATGCAATCTTGGAACGGGTTCGTTTTTTGCGGTGATGCATTCTTTAGTATACTTTTGAGCACCAGAGCTCATGTGCTGCAATGGTCTTCAACAAAAATGTTCATGCAATAGTTTTTCTTAATTTTTTTGTCTCGGTCAGTCGAGTTGAGCACTGACATGCGAAAGATCCTCGAGTGCCCAATAGATCCTCTTTGTGCATCACAAGAATGTGACTTCAACACCGCTTTTGTACCTGTCGTATTCGTGACCCAAGACCAGAATGGTAATGACCGAAGACTACGCTCGCATAGGTCTCAATAACAAAGGCTTAGGAGGTGTCCTCATTGAAGTGTATAGCAAAACTCCTGTCGACTGTGGCGCAAGTGGATCACTGTATCAGATATACCCAGTCTGCCATGTATACGAAGGACTCGAGAGCGAATATAACTCGTACATGCTGCTTTTCAGCCTTAATTCGACCGAGGCCCTTACTGCTCTTGCTGAATGGAAACCAATAATTGGATCGAGAACTCAACGGACAAAGCGGTGGTTTCAGTGTTAACCTACAACGGAGAACTTGAAGGATACGTCGTGACAGAACTAACCCTACAATTTCATCAAGGTCGCTACATTACGCCTACTGTGTCGACTAGGCCAACAATTTCAATTCCGTACGGAAGGGAAAAATCCTATGCGAGCGATATTCTCGTTTGGATCTGGATGTGTATCGCCCTAATGTGGGCCGGCTCTTGCGTTGCGCAGTGGCGAGTAAAGGCGAATCGCCCATCTCGACGTCAAATGGTCATTCGTGTGTTTGACCTGTATGTCGTCGAAGTCGCCATGGGTGTGTTCTACGCTGTGTGGGCTATCATCGTGAGCCTCCTAGAAGACTATGATTTCCAGTACGCACCTTGGAAGATCGCAGACCCAGCTGCAATCTATCCTGAAGGAAATGAGGATGATATCATTGCCCTGAACTACTTAATCGACAATCTTAAAGCCACAGCTCATTACACTGCAGCTCTTCGCGTGATAGGCACCATCGTTATCCTTCTGATCGGTCTCCAGATCCTGAACCGGTTCCGATTTCACCCGCAGCTAAACATTCTCACTCGCACCGTTGCTAGCGCACTCAAACAGTTCGGTGCCTTCTTTGTGGTGTTCATTGTGATATTCACAACGTTCACGATTATCGACTCAATGATTTTTGTCGATCGAGCAAAGGAGTTCTCTCGACTGGACAACTCGATGGCATCTTGCATTAATATGCTATTCGGACAGTTTGACTTCAACTCGATCAAGAATCTACAATTTTCTGTCGCCTTTTACTGGGTCTTCATGATTGTTGTAACTATCGTGCTGATGAACATGATGCTCGCCATTGTGCTTGATGCCTACGAACAAGTCAGTACCGTATAACACGGATCCAGTGCTACACATGTAAAAAGTTCATCTCTAGTATTAAATGCATAAACAGTCGGTGACTTCTTACAGACGTAAAAAGTCTATGTCCTTGCGCGCCAACCGTTTCGGTTGCGCGCCAAAATGTCCTGCGTCCGTCATATTAGCAAAAATGACGCGGCGACCAAAGAACAAAAATAGAGTAAAACTATGTGTGCTTTCTCGCCTGGACGAGTCCACCTCAATAACCGCATCTGCGGACGCTGTTGACGTGCATCGCTCCACTATCTACCGGTGGAAGCGGTCAAAGAGCGAGATCGAGCGTGCCCCACCGAATAAATTCTATGCTACAACAAAAACTCGGTCGACGCAATACGTAAAAATCCCTGAGCTCGAGCAAAGGTAGTGACTTTTTCATTTTGTAACTAGTATTTGTAAAACTAACTCGCGTTTTGCGCTGCAGCTTGCTAAATTGGATTACAGATATGCGAAAAAATCGCTCTTTGTGTGTTTGGAAGCACCAGTTTTAGATGATAGCTAGCACCACCAATTAATGGCTACATTTACTAGAAGGGGTGTCACCACTACAATTATCACTGATTTGCATTACCCATCCCTATAGTCTAATCTTTTTACGCGGTGTCGCACTCGATCCATGTGTAGCACTGGATCCGTGTTATACGGTATTAGGAGCCACAGCCTAAAAACGCTCTCTTTTTTTCTGGCTGTCGAGCACCATCACTCTGATACCGTTCTAACGTAGCGAATGAAGATTCTAGATAGAACCCCACGTTCGCAGGGTAGAATTTTGTTTTGGGATACTGTAGTAGTGGTACTACGACTACTACATGTACATGTATTGGGTAAAATATGGTGAATGCTACCCGTTTTGGATCAATCGTCAGTATGTAGATTCAATCAAGGTGGTTGTGACATGTTCTGCTGCGACACAACTGCAAGCAATAGGATGCAAGGATTGAAACAACACCGACATTAGAATCTGGGGGCTCTGGGGGTGTGCCTGTTTGGTAGATTTTTTATCTTGGACAACGCATAGAGCAAATGCACCGTACCGAGGAATTTCTATTGTATCCGGATTGTCCACACTGATTCGAAATCGATCCAAAATGACAGGGTAACATTATTTGAAGGTAAAAGGTAATAATTAGAGCCCACTCAAACAAACTTTGCTCGGCCTCTGAGCGGACCTGGACCACGGCCGCCATCTTTTACAGCCTTGATCCGAATGTTCGTGCGCTCAGCAACAGCCACTTTCGCCTTTTACAGTCCAAGTTGATCAAGAGTAGGGATGGGCAAATACACAAGAGTACCGTATAACACGGATCCAGTGCTACACATGGATCGAGTGCGACACCGCGTAAAAAGATTAGACTATAGGGATGGGTAATGCAAATCAGTGATAATTGTAGTGGTGACACCCCTTCTAGTAAATGTAGCCATTAATTGGTGGTGCTAGCTATCCTCT
>BSXT01001823.1:0-15225 GCA_030267785.1 Phytophthora fragariaefolia | reverse complement strand
GAAGAATGGTAGGGAGCCACCCCCTCGACTAAATAAAAAAGGAGGCTGTGGTTCATCAAAATTTAATTTGAGAATTAAGTAGGGAGAAGTTTTTTTTTGCTTCTTGCGGAGGCTTTGACGACTCAGTAATCGTGGTGTGTCGCACATAGGTGTACAGGTACACTGTACATGTATCTGTTTCTTGGACGCTCACGAGGGGATTGCGTTGCTGTCCCTGTTGACGGCCAACTTGACCGATCGCAACCGCGAAGAATGGTAGGGAGCCACCCCCTCGACTAAATAAAAAAGGAGGCTGTGGTTCATCAAAATTTAATTTGAGAATTAAGTAGGGAGAAGTTTTTTTTTGCTTCTTGCGGAGGCTTTGACGACTCAGTAATCGTGGTGTGTCGCACATAGGTGTACAGGTACACTGTACATGTATCTGTTTCTTGGACGCTCACGAGGGGATTGCGTTGCTGTCCCTGTTGACGGCCAACTTGACCGATCGCAACCGCGAAGAATGGTAGGGAGCCACCCCCTCGACTAAATAAAAAAGGAGGCTGTGGTTCATCAAAATTTAATTTGAGAATTAAGTAGGGAGAAGTTTTTTTTTGCTTCTTGCGGAGGCTTTGACGACTCAGTAATCGTGGTGTGTCGCACATAGGTGTACAGGTACACTGTACATGTATCTGTTTCTTGGACGCTCACGAGGGGATTGCGTTGCTGTCCCTGTTGACGGCCAACTTGACCGATCGCAACCGCGAAGAATGGTAGGGAGCCACCCCCTCGACTAAATAAAAAAGGAGGCTGTGGTTCATCAAAATTTAATTTGAGAATTAAGTAGGGAGAAGTTTTTTTTTGCTTCTTGCGGAGGCTTTGACGACTCAGCAAGGGTCGGGAAATCGGAACGAGAGCGTGGAACTTCTTGAGGTCGTTGTCGTATTTTGGCAAGACACACAGAACGACGATCTCGACATATTCTAGGATATGGATTCAGCTTCAGCATCGTCCTTATTGACCACAGTAGCATTTTGTTACCAGTGCAGCGGACACGCTGCCAGCTCACTGGTAGTCTGAGCAACGGCCAAGTCTTAGGGACAGTCTACGTAGTCTTAGGAACAGTCTACGAGAGTCTTAGGAACACCTCCTAGCCAAGGAGAGCGCCCTTGGTAACGGACACGACAGGAGCAGCAGTAGCGCGTGTCCTCCCCCCACTCTTCATTTGAATACACTTCTACTTTTACCTTGGAAGGCCCAAGTCAAACAGGGATCAAAGAATTCTTTAGCTCCTGGAGACATGGAGTATTCGCCAGGTGACAACGCGATGGTCAGGCGGTCTGTCGCCGAAGGTGCTCCTTTTCAAGATGAAGAAGGTGCCGTGTTGACGCAAGAGACGATGACACAAGAGACGGTCACAAGGATGTCCGTCCAGCGCGGTGGCGGGGACGAAGACACAAGGCGACAGCTGGACGAACTGGCGCATTGCTCTGCCGCTGCGCACCAATCCGCCGTGGAGCAGATCAGCCACGTGCGGCAACAACACGCGATAGCATCCAAGACGTCGGAGTATTTGCAGAGCCAGCACGACCGACAACTCGAGCTACACGAGCAACAAGAACAACTACGACGGCAGATGGCCGAGCAGGGAAAGCAGATTGAAGAACATGTACGGCTTCTCAAGGCAACAGAAGCTGAGATGGGGGAGCAAAGGCAGAGACTGGAGAATCTGGCCGAAGCTGTACGTCCCCACGTCGAAGCGCGTTGGGGTCTATTTGCGGGCGCGCCAGGCTCTATGGGAGTCAATGAAGAAGGTGCCGCTCGCCGTTCCTCGAATGAACCGACGGTGACGTTAGCTACAGGTGCCAACATGCCCGTTCCACCACTATACCGTGGGAGCTCGAAGAAGAAAAAAAGGGACTTCATGGACAGCTACATGGTGTACCGTCGGCGCGTGGATGCGCTCAACCAGGGGACCCAAACCCAAGTATTCGTCATGCCAATTGGCGCCTGCATCGAGCAGAGCACCCGGGTGCGAATCTGCCGCTTTGAGATGTTTAAACCGGAGTCCACGGTCACAGAGGACGGCCGGAAGAGCTACTTTCTGGAGGCCAGGAACCCAGACTTTACCGCCTACAAGCAACTGGATGTCGCCATGCGCTCGCATGCCGTGGCCACAACGCTACAAGACGCAGAGTCCCGTATGTCGCGGCTACTCGCTGATTTCTACGCCGCCGTGGATGGGATCAACATGGAGAGCATTATACACGAGGATCCGAAGCGAGTAGTCGGGTATCTCGTCTCAGCGCTGCGGCCTCCAGCGTTTCGAGCTGCGGTCAAAGACAGTCTCGAGCGGCCTGCAGGCAAGCCCCTGAAGAAAGATGTGACGATGTTTCTGCGCTGGCTCCGGCCCCAGATGGAGGAGTTCATGAGGTTTGAAACTCACTTCGTCAACTCGCAGTCTGCAGCCAATTTTAACCAGAGTAGGAAGAAGAACGGCCAGCAGCAACCTGACAAAGCGGCACGACCCACACCTGAACAGGCGCAGAAACCCCCGACCCAGACGAACAACAGCGGCGCTCGCGGAGGAAGCAGCAGTGGAAGGAGCGGCAAGCCCTCAGGAACGACAAGTGCCAGACCTCCCGTCCGCGCGTGTTTCAAGTGTGGATACCTTACACACGCTGTCTTTCAATGCCCGCAGGTCAAGGATGTAACCGAAGCCAAGGCCCTCTACGAACATAAGACAGGGCGGAAGATTCGCCGTGACACGCCCATCAGTGTAGCAACGACGGATACGCCCGGAGCGATGACGGCCAAGCGCATGCTGCCGTGCCGAGTAATGGACGCGGTGGACACGTACATCAAGCCTGACAGCGGAGCGGAAGCTTGTCTGATCGCCCCGGTACTCCTATCAAAGCTGCAAGCCCAACACGTGTGGTTGCCGCGTCGAGAGCCAAGCAGTCCACGCGTGGTGCGTGGGGTTGGCGCAGTGCCGATCACGATCAAGGACGAGACCAATTTGTTCCTGAAGTTTGATACTCCGGGCGGCCCCCTCGTCTTACGCAACGTGGCCTGTCTGATTTCACCGGTACCGCTGCCGGATGGGTGGGCGATATGCTCCTATCGGACGCGGTGATGGAGCGCCTGGGCTACGATCCCCACAAACTGATCGAATCAGCCCAGTCAATCCAACCCGAGTATGACTTCAGCGATTTGGAAGACGCTACAGCGGAAGTCGATGTCCTCGCCTGCAGTCTCCGGCCAGTTGAAGTTACCCCAGAAGAAGCTGGGCTTGCGGATGCAGAGATGCAGTATGTTTTCCGGTGTCGAATGGACCACCTGCACAGGACCTTGACCAAGTCATGGCTACACTGAAGGAGGGAATTGCAGACGCAAAAGCGAAAGGCGCGTCAGCGGAATTCCTAGACGAAATCCAGGATCTGCTCAGTGAAAAGGTCAACACGTTTCGGATGGCACTTGGCGGGGATCCACCAGTCGACATGCCTCCGATGCGCATCAAGCTGAAGCCAGGTGCCGTCCCAGTCCGCTGCCGGTCACGTCGATACGCTGCAGCCCATCGGGATTTCCTGGCGCGCCACGTGAAGATGCTACTAGATGCGGGTCTCTGCTACAGGAACCCATCAAGTCCGTGGTGCTCACCTCCGCATATTGTGCCTAAGGCAGACGATCACAGGATGACCGTGGACGTCCGTGAGGCGAATAAGCGCGTTGTACCAGTAGTATGGCCGATGCCGATCCTGGAGGTCGAGTTCGACAGACTCCGAGGCGCTAAGTTCTATTTCTCGCTGGATTTTTTCAAAGGATTCTGGCAGTTTGCAGTGGCCGTGGAGTGCCAAGAAATTTACTCAATCCTGACAGAAGACGGGGTCATCACTCCTACACGGGTGCTTATGGGCGGAACAAACAGTGTTGCCCATGTGCAGTCTACTGTTCAAGCGATGTTCGGGGATCTGTATAACAACGGGCTACTCATTTGGATCGACGACCTGTTGGGATACGCAGATTCGCCGGAAGCGTTACTCAGAATTCTCCGCCGAGTACTCACAATCTGCGAGGAGAAGGGTCTGAAGCTAAACCCGAAGAAGTACAAGTTTGTTATGACCGAGGCGCTGTGGTGCGGTCGCGTGGTGTCGGGTGACGGCGTTCGTCATGATCCAGAGCGGATTGAAGCACTCCGAAACCTACCTGCTCTCTCGACAGGCCAAGAGCTGCAGCAGTTATTGTGCGCGCTGAACTGGATGAGGACACCCGTCCCGGCTTTCAACAAACTGGTGCACCCCCTGACAGCATTTATGGAGAAGGTGTACAACACTGCTGGAGGCAGGAAAAAGTCACAAGTCCGTCGCGTGTTGCTATTGGAGCAAGGCTGGTCCGACGTGGAGAACAGCGCTCTCCAGCAGTGCAAGGACGCGCTGGAACAAGCCCTCACGCTCGCCCACCCCGACCCCGAAAAGGGGCTGTATGTTTTCGCTGATGCAAGTGACGAGCACTGGGGAGCGGCGATAACTCATGTGCCTCACAATCAACTCGATCGTGATTTCGCCGATCAGCACCACGAACCTCTGCTGATGCTGAGCGGCAGTTTTTCTGGGGCACCGAAGCGCTGGGCCATCGTCGAGAAGGAGGCCTACGCGATTGTGGAGACCTGCAAGCGGGCGGACTATCTCGTCCGTCGACCCGATGGTTTTAGACTTTACACGGATCACCGCAATCTGCACTACATTTTCGCGCCGTCTACCGTGACGGCATCTGTCCCGAAGTATACCGCCGACAAGTTACACCGCTGGTCATTCCTGTTAATGTCTCTCCAGTATGAGATCCACGGCATTGCGGGCGATGATAACGTGTGGGCAGATCTTTTGTCACGTTGGGGATCCTCGTTCACAACTATTGCGGCCATTCACCTGGTTTCACTGCCGGTCTCGCCGCAGCTGGACGACTCGTTCGTGTGGCCGACGCTGGAGCAGGTCAAGGCAATCCAAGCTACGGCGCAACCACCTGTGTAGACCCCAATCAAATTGTTCGAGATGCCGACGCCCGTATCTGGTTGCCTGCGGAAGCCACTGACCTTCAGCTCCGCATCTGCATCGTCGGACACTTTGGTGTCGCGGGACACCGATCGGCAGCGGTCACGCTGCGAGCCATCGCTGCGAAGTTCATCTGGCCCGGGTTAGCAGCGTATGTAAAGCAATTTGTTGCGCGCTGTATTCACTGTGCAAGTGTCTCCGGTGGAGCGCCAGTACCACGACCGCTAGGAGTAGCGCTGCACTCAGACACGCCCGATGAACTTCTACACTGGGACTTTCTTCACATGGGTCCTGCGGCGACTGGCGAACTGTATGTCCTTGTGTTAAAGGACGACGCGTCGAACTACGTTTGGTTGCTGGCTACAGTCGCGGCTACAGCCGACATCACGTACGAAGGTTTGCTCGACTGGTTCGCTGCCTTCGGTGTATGCAGAAACTGGGTGTCCGATCAAGAAACCCATTTCAAGAATGCGGTCATCCAAGATCTCAAGCACGCGCTAGGAGATCACCATCACTTCACGACACCGCGGTGCCCGTGGGCAAACGGTACAGTCGAAGTCGTGATGCGTGAAGTTCTGCGCTGCGCGCGTGCATTGCTCTCGGAGTGGCGACTGCCAGAAGATGCCTGGCCGCGCGTAATCAAGCTGGTGCAGGTGGTGTTGAACCATTCGCCATCGCCTTCGCTGGACGGCGTGGCGCCAATCACGGCCATGACGGGTCTGCCAGCGATGAATCCACTCGACCCGATTGCAGTGCCGGGGGACGTCGAGTTCTCCACGATAGACGCCGTGCGAACAATTCGCAACGCCAATTTCGCTCGTCTGCGCGACGCATTAGAGCTAATGCGCAAGCGACTTGCCACCGCGAAGCAAACCGCGCGCAAAAAGGGGCGCGCGAAGGCGGCTAAGCAGGGCGCCAAGATGGCACAGTTTGCCATTGGAGACTATGTGCTCTACGCTGATGTTTGGGCGCATCGTCGTTCCAAGCTTCGGGCCAAGTGGTGTGGCCCCGCCCGAGTTGTCGACACCGTTTCGAATTGGGTGTTCTCGGTGGAGAATCTGTTGACTGGTGAAGTTCGGGAAGCCCACGCCAGCCGGCTCAAGTTCTATGCTGACTCACCCCTTGGCATCACCGATGATTTGCTGGCACACGTGGCCCACAACAGTGAAGGACATGTTGTCGAGGATCTTCGCCAAGCGCGCTACGACCCGGCCCGGAAGGCCTATGACATTCTGGTCAAGTGGCGTGGACTTAGAGACCCTGAATCCTCATGGGAACCAACCCAGCATTTGCTCGAAGACGTGCCTGCGGTCGTCAAGCGTTTCCTGCCTCAGCGTCAAGACGACGCGACCGTGCGGGAGCTTGCTGCAGCGCACGGCGTATCTCTACGGGAATAATGTTTTTCTTTTCGAGGGGGAAGTGTTACCAGTGCAGCGGACACGCTGCCAGCCCACTGGTAGTCTGAACAACGGCCAAGTCTTAGGGACAGTCTACGTAGTCGTAGGAACAGTCTACGAGAGTCTTAGGAACACCTCCTAGCCAAAGAGAGCGCCCTTGGTAACGGACACGGCAGGAGCAGCAGTAGCGCGTGTCCTCCCCCCACTCTTCATTTGAATACACTTCTACTTTTACCTGGGAAGGCCCAAGTCAAACAGGGATCACATTTCAACCTCTGGGAATTCGAAAAGCGAACGACCTATGTGAATTCTGTGAATTCTTTTCACCGTATGCACATGGCGAGAATACTGATATTTTCCATCGGTTCCGTCAATATTATCCATCCACAAAAAACTGAATACAGTCATATCTCCGTATTGTTTCGCCTAAAACAAAGGCGAGCATCGGCTCTCCCCAAGGAGAGCTCCGTTTTCTCCTATTGTCAAAATCGAAAAATGAAATTTCATACTAGTGCTTGAGAACTTAATTAGATTTGAGGGGGTGGTCCACACCATCTGAACGGAAATCTCGGTTGGGGTGCACGGATGCACCACGCGTACAGTGCTGCTACAAACTATAGCCGCACTCGAGATTTCGCTGTTTCTCGTGAAGAATTTAACGTCAGCACTTGCTGTTTCGACTAAAGGCCTCGTGTGCACCTCTAATTAGACCAACAAAATCATTTAGTGATAGAATAGATATTGCACCCAAAACATATTTTTTCCCGATTCAGGCCTGTTTCAAATTATTCACTTCTCGATCAGAGACCTCTTCATTCATCAAGGTTAAATCTTGTCTAATCGCTTGTACCCGATGAATATAGTCCCGTATCGACTCGTGTTCTCCATCAAATTCCACGTTAAGCAGCTCACGACGCTTGGACAATGCCACATTGAACGACATTGAACGACTTCTATTCAAAATCGTCCACCAGAGCATTCCACTTTGCTTGAGATTTCTCCAAATGGGCAAGGCTTACACATGTTCCATCGTCCAACGTGTTTGTCAATATGTCGTTGATCAGCAAGACCTTTTCTCGCCAAACCTTGCGCCGACTCTTCGTGTCCACGGTACCATCCTGCGAAGGTTTCTCCTCTTCTCCAATCAAGATTTCCCAACACTTTCTTGCTTTGAGGGCCGCCTTCAATCCTTCCTTGGACGCCAAGAAGTTCATCCCGTCAAACAAAAATAGCATCAACACGAGGCCCATCTTTTTCCGCACCAGTTGGGCTCATACCCATGAGCGGTAGTCATTTCACTAGCAACTACTTCACTTAGCGCAAATCGTCTTAGCCTGGTAAATGCCAAAGCTTTATTCTTCTGCTTAGCAAATTTCGGAATGACACGGACTTCCATGGCTAACCCCAACGGCCGGACCTCCACAGCTTTCTCGTCTCAGACTTGTCCTCGACTCATCCCAAACGTTGAAGTCGCACACTTGTGCTCTGCTTTCTCAAACTCTCTTCTCGACTTCAAGTTCGTTTGGCTTGCCTGCCGTTAAACACACCAATAGTTATTCAGTACAAGCAGCACAAATATTTCACTCATATGTCACTAATTCTTGCTGCTTTGCACTCCTCTTCGGGCATGGTCTTGATTTCCAAACTCAAGCCCCAATCTCCTCGTGCCACGTCGTGACGCTCACAATTTTCATTTCCCACTTTTCTCTCGCCTTCTGTCCGAAAGGCGGTTTTCCTCCCATCAATCGGGGCCATCCTCCCTTTACTAGGGGCTTTCTTTAGCACCAGTAGCACAGTTCATTGCTCGCACTCCTAGATTGTATCTGTGTCGCCGAAATGCCTCTGCAGGCGACAGCTTCATGCTGACCCTCATTGGCCACAATCAACTCAGCCTCACACGTGCTCTCAGCAAGTATCCCTTGCTTCCAACTTTTCGCCGAAATCAATTGACCTTTGCAGAACACGACGAAACCAGTGGCTGACTTCAAGTATTCTGTTTCAGACGCATAACTCGCATCCGTATAGACCTCGATATGAAGCTTATCGTATTCTCTTGCTTCATTCAAATCCTAGTACAACTCCATTTCACTAGCGCCTTCCAAATATCTGAGTACCCTTTTGGAATCTTGCCTATGCTCCACACCAAACTTCCCCAGAAACTTACTCAGGACCCGCAGAGCCGTGGCCAAATCGGGTCTCGATCCACTTACCAAGTAGAACAAGTATCTAACAAGACTACGATACGGCAAGTTTTTACTTTTCCTTGCTCTTCTTCGCTAGCCTTCACCATTTTACAGTATCAGGACACATCGGAATATTCATCTGATGCGCCTCACTCATTCTGAAGGTTTGCAGCATGTCGTGCACGTACTTCGACTGCCGGAACATCACATGCGTCTCCGGTGCGTAGGAGATCTGCAGTCCCAACAGGTAATTCACGTCTTCAAGCTCTTTAATCTTGAAACGTGCATTCAACTTTGCAGCTAATTATTCAACGCCTCCGTCCAGTCCGATAATCAATATATCATCAACATAGACTGGCACGAAGACGATGTGATCTCCTCCCTTAATCCAATAAAGCCCAGGGTTCTTTACGCTTCTCGTAAACCCCAAGTCTACCAATGCCAGATGAAGCGTGTTGTTCCAATTCATAGGCGCTTGTCGCAGCCCGTAAATGATCTTCAACAACAAGCACACGAAGTCTTCATAACCTCGCTTCACATGTCACGCTGGCTGCTCCATGTAGAAAACACGATCCGTAGGAGCATTTAGGAAGGCCGTCACAAAGTCAAACTGTTTGGCCACCATCTTATGCATTCCAGCATACAGCAGCACAAACCGCAAAGTCTCAAACCTGATCACTGGAGCAAACGTTTCATCATAGTCCAGCTTCCAAATCTGCAGACATCCCAGCACTACCAACCGCACCTTGAACGATATCAGCCGATGCCCGATCTCTTTCAACAACCAAATCCATTTATTTTTCAGTATATGAGCGTTCTTAGGCCGCGGCACTAAGATTCATGTCTGATTTTCCAACTGTGCCAGGAATTCTTCTTTTGTAGCCTGGAGCCACTGTTCTCTCTGCGGCGATGCCATCATCTCATCCCCAGTCAACGGAACTTCATGCACTAGCATGGAAGTAGCTGACGTTGAGGCACTAAACACACTCGCCACAAAATCATTGAATCTAGCAGGCTTATTTCTCTTACGTTGCGTGCGCATAGGCTCCTTCACCTCTACAGGCAAATGGCGCTACCTCTTTTCCTTCTCCTTCGGTGCCGGTCTCTTTTCCTCTTCAAGACTCTCTTTTTTTCAGTTTCTCAAGTCTGTTCTTCGTCAGTCAAGCGATTACTATGTCTATCATCCCCCCTTATCGTTTGATGACTCTCCGGCCCGATCTCTTCTAAATCACGATGTTCCTATACAGGAGATGACTCGAAACGTTCTCGCCTCGACTTTCCTGAATCGTGTTCACTCTCTCCTTCTACCCCCACATGCTCGTGATCATCATTCCTGTCATTTTTTCGTACTTGGGCGACTGGCAGAGTCACACACGGTAGTCTAGTACTATCCACATCCGGTCGACGTCTTAGACGATAAACTGTTCAACAACTTGTCCACATATTCCTTAGACACCGTTGTAGGGGGGCTACACATTCGGTCAACCTCCACATTAGTGCAACACACACTAATGGAAACATTCGGGTGGGCCACATGCAGTGTGGCCACCATTCAAAGTAGGAAGCAATACTGTTGGCAGAAAGCAATAGATATCTGCCAATAAGGAACATGCATTAGGACAGAGATTCTGCCAACCACTCGTTGGCAGCTCCTCTCCTTATATAGATCAGCTTAAGAGACAAGGCCAAAGTTAACATTCAAATTCAGTGCTTATTTCTACCAAAAAGGGTTATTAATACTTCTTTATTTAGGTTAACTGTACTTACAAGGTTTCGTATACTTAATCTAATATAAATAAACCTACGCTTCCTCCTACACGTCGCGCACACGTGCAAGCTAAAGTAGTGAGCTAAGTAAGCCCACTACAACCGTAGTCTGCTCATAAAACTTTATATTCTCTGCTCTGTGCTCACTTATTATTCCAGTCGCTAAGTCCAAGAGACGACAACCTTTGGTCTTCACGGCATACCCGACCAACAAAGTTGGAGCTCCTCTCCTTGATAACTTGTTGTCGCGATACACTTTATCTACAAACGTCAGCGCGAAACAAACAAAAGGTCTCAGATGACGTACACTCGGCTTTGTGCCAAATATCTTCTCGTGTGATGTCACCTGGTCCTTGTTGCCCATTGTGCTCGTCCGATTCGTAGTCTCAACCACGTAAGCAGCTGCTTCTCCCCACAATATGTCAGGAAGACCACTACTATACAGAATTGATCTCACTTTATTCATCATTACATCATGCGCCTTTTCCACCAAGCACACTTCTTCTGGAGTATCGGGATGAGCGAATATTTGAATCGACTCACCTACACACATCCGGGCAACATCTCTACATGTAAATTCCAGACCTTGATCCGAGTGAAAGACGTTCACCATCTTTCCAAATCTTGCTTTTACATGGTCACAGAATTCAACAAGCTTTTGCGCAGTTTCCTCCTTATTCTGCTGCAAGCAGATCCATTGGTATCTAGATCCATCATCTTTCACATGCATGTACACCTTGTACCCTTCCATGATTGGCTCACTATGAAATCCCAAATCCATGATAATTTTCCCAAATGGAACTTCAGTTCTCTTCAGCGACGTCTTCCGGAACGACATGCGCTTCATCTTCGCCATTCGCAATTTTGGAAACGCGCTTTTGTCTTCCTCTCGGCTTTCGTCAATTCTAATCCCCTCACCAACTCTTTCTCCGCCATCAACTTAATAACGTTTCAATTCGCATGTGCGAGCCGAAGATGCCACGGGCGTAGATGGCTTCCAGATTGAGGTGACTTCTTCAAGACAGTCATTGCCGGTTTCGGTCTCCGAACGTCAACCATCGACTGGTAAAGCCCGTCAACCATATCAAATCTCCACACCCAATTCTTTATTGGTTGTGTCAACGTCATCGACTGTTGACCCTCACTTATCTGCGCTCGAAACCCATGTTCCTTCAGCAGTAACCGTTGCGATAACAAATCCGTAGCACCGCCATCGAATACCGCATCCACACTTATCTGGACCCGTTCTCTAGTAACAGCATCCACGACGATAAATTTCACTATCCCGTGTTGCTCAGCCTTCTTAAATGTGTGGTCTAACCACGTCATCCTCACGTCACAGTCATTCGACTGCGACTCGAACTCATCTCGGCAACCACAAATATGCACTCCCGCTGTATTATCTATAACGAAAGGCACGTACAACACTCCATCAGACTCAGACTTCGCAACCGGGATCAGGAAACATTGCTCCTGCTTTTAATCCAACACCTTAACCACCGCCACAGGTTTGCTTTTAGGTTTACTTCGTTTTGGATTATAGTAGCCTGCAACGTCATCATGTGTATCTTCGGTCTCGCTTTTCCCAGATGACCTTGGTTTAGCCTTGTTCGGCGGTCCTCCTGACGGAGGTTCCCGTTTACGAGCACGACACTCACAAGAAAAAATGTCCCATACCAGCATTTAATATCTGCACGGCGTCTATTTTGCTGTCCACCACGTCCACCTTTATTGCCCCGTTGTTTCTTCTTTCCTTGTGCAAACAACGCGTTTTGTTCATTGGACTGCGGTGCTCCTGAAGGTGTTGACCCAGGTGCTGAAGCAGCGGCGCTACTCACGAGCTCTTGCCTCCGCAACAGGCTTGGCCTGTTTCATGCTCTCCTCACACCTAGTGAGTTTCACCTTCACCTGCTGCAACGTGTAATCATCGAGATTGTCAAACATCTCCACCGTATTCTCATATGTATCTCCCAATCCCGTCAACAGAGCCATCTCGATCAGAGACCTCTTCATTCATCAAGGTTAAATCTTGTCTAATCGCCTCTACCCGATGCGTATAGTCCCGTATCGACTCGTGTTCTCCATCAAATTCCACGTTAAGCAGCTCACAACGCTTGAACAATGCCACTTTGAACGACTTCTATCCAAAATCGTCCACCAGAGCATTCCACTTGCTTGAGGTTTCTCCAAATGGGCATGCCACTGTGATGGTGTTAGCTGCTTAGTATGGCAAAAGGTATGCCTCGTTCGTCATTTTCAAGGGCGGCGCTTCTCGACATGAATATATTTAAGCCGAGAACGATTCGGTGCGGCATGGCTTCAGTGATCGTATGTGAAAGAAGATTGCAGCCCTCCAACCGCTCCACGGTTGCCGAATCTACGGGAATCCTACTGCTTGGTGGAACGCGTACATCTCTATGCAGTTCCTTGAGCATTGTTTCGGCTTTCGTGAAAACATGGACGAGAAGTTATTACTCCAATGGGATGATTTCCCGGGGCACTGGACCCAAGATGTCCTATACTATGCGGCCTCAATTAACGTGGTATTGATGAAAGTACCGCCACGTTATACTTATGTAAGCCAGCCTGCAGATGTGGCATGGAACCAGGCATTTAAGTGTCGATTGCGCGGTCGCTGGCTCGCTTACCTGCGTGATCAAATTGCTGCGCACCACGCTCACGACAAAGAGCGCGCCAAGCTGAGCAGTAAACTTACTGAGGACTTTGAGTCATCGCTAGAAATGAGATACCGAACGTGGCTAGAGTACGGATTAGTCGACGTCAAGACCAGGCAGACTGCTCCAGATTTGAAATGGTGCCTCCAACACGCGTTGATACTTGGAGCACAAAAAGCTGGAATGAGCATACTGGTAAGACAACTATCAGTGGATTTGCGAAAGCAGATCTTCGGTGCGACACCCGTTGTATCGAGCCCCAAGCTGAGACCTCAAATGTCGATGAAATTACGGAACTACTGGCCAAGTAGATGAACTAGGTGCGGTATGTGCATCTGTCTGCAGTGATGACGAGTATGCCAGTAGCTCAGATGACGAATCGATTAACAAATATATAATGGAATTTGTTTGATTTGATTGCGAAGTAACCAAGCGAGCTTGGACACGTGGCTCAATTGGCAAGAGCACCGCCTTTTATGCGGATGGATGCGGGTTCGATTCCCGCCGTGTCCATAATTTTTGGTTGGACTAATATAATTATTACGTAAATAGGAGGTTTTAGGGAAGCCCTACACCAGATTTTGTACTTTGAACTTCGCTTAAGACAGGGGCGATGCGGTACCAGATTGCAAAAATTACACTATTTCGACAATAATATTTTATCACATAAAAGCAAAAACTTGGCATCCATAAATGAGCAACAGCAGTGGTTTCACTTTCATTATAATTTTTTCGACACATCAGCGCAACCCCCGTTTGGATCTTACCAATCTGCGGGTTACATTTATACAACGACATCGGGATGAAACTTCGGTCACGTACGTTGTCGTCCAAGCAGGCACTGGGTAGAGATCGGGTCCATTGGCGTAGTAATCGGAATCAATCGCAGAGCCTTACAGAACTACAGCTATCTTCACAACGAATGTAGTTCATTCATCTACAGAGCTTCAATCTCGTAGTTTTGACCTTGATTCTTCTTATGGAAATAAATGGAGCGTCGTTAGACGTAGCGTTTGGAGGTTTCGCCCTGGGAGGACTTGGCCTTCCCTCGCCCCGCGTCCCTGGTGCACTTTGTTGTGCGCTGTGGGACCTGAAGAATCTCCTAGTGGAGACGGCCCGCCCGAACGAGGGTTTTATCCGGGGCCGCGAGTCTCCCGGGGATGGCTTCTAAGGGGGATAAACGTTGTGGCGGGGCGGGATCAGCCAAATTGCTGACGCGACCCAGGCTCGCACACAGGTGGTCCAGGCTACCGACTACGGAGGGGGTACTCCGATCGTCCGTGGGGGAGCTGAGGGTCTTCTCACCTTGTGTACCAGTCGGCGGGCGCGGGTTGTACTCTTCCGGTGATCTGCAGGAAGATGTTGGGGTGATCTGGTCGGGGCCGTGTGGACGGCACTTGGGATTGGGGGGACAGCCGCCCGGGAATTCTTCAGTCGGCTGTCGTTAGGTCGCGGTCGAGTCTTGAATAGAGTCGTCCACTGGGGGGTGTCTTTGGGTGTGTTTGTTCCTTGCCTTTCCGTGTCGCTTGCCGCCTCCTCTTGGAGGGGTTTTCTTGGGCTTCTTGGTTGATCGCGGCCCCTGGCCAAGCAATCCGGGGGTCGGGGTCGGTGGTCCTTGGGCGTCTTCGCGGTCCTTGGGTCGCCGGAGGGCCAATATACGTTCCCGTCCGGAAATAGGAAACCGCTGAGATGTCCAAGGAAAACCTAGTTGCTTGTCTTACTAGAAGGCAAAAGTTGAAATCAAACCGAAACCACCCAACACTGTCTGCCTCTCCTTCTTGCGAATCCCTGATTTATCCCGCCGCACTGGCTCCAACATTACCCGCTGCGCTAGCTCTTGAGATCTTGGGTGTACCACTTCCGTGGTACCGAGTGTGCCGATACGACGGTGCCAGAACTTGACGCTGAATTACTCAGGGTTGACGAAATGATTGCACCATATCGATCTGGATCGCTGTTCGATCGGGTCGCCCAGTACCCATGTCGATCTAATTAGTGCAACACACACTAATGGATACATTCGGGTGGGTCACATTGTAGTGTAACCACCATTCAAAGTAGGAAGCAATACTGTTGGCAGAAAGCAATAGATATCTGCCAACAAGGAACATGCATTAGGACAGAGATTCTGCCAACCACTCGTTGGCAGCTCCTCTCTTTATATAGATCAGCTTAAGAG
>BSXT01001822.1:0-12496 GCA_030267785.1 Phytophthora fragariaefolia | reverse complement strand
GTGCCTCCCCAAGTCTTGGCGCACCGATCCGTCGTTCTCCTCGCCTTGCGAACATCGGTCCCGCAGGCGGTCGACTTCATCACCGAGACGGCATATCTGCCCAGGCAACCCCCACACATGGTCTCGTAGACGATCGGAGTCCTGGCGGACATCCTGGTCCATGTGGGTCTCCACTTCTTGGACGCGAGCGCGCAGCGCCACCATCGCAGTCCGCTGGCCATCCAGCAGTCGTTGACAGGACTCCAAACCGGCCAGAAGGCTCTCCAGGTCAGAACGGGAGACAGTCTGTCGACGCTGTGCGTCCTGGTCGGACACCACTCCCGTCGCGGGCTCCGCCGCATCTGCTTGATAGCGATGGAGCCCTCTATTGGCCGCTTTTGAGAGCGCCCACGAACCTGGTCGGCGCTGACAGGGGCCAAGAACAGTCCTTGGCTCTATCGGCTGCGACTGCCACGACTTCTGGATGTTCTGAAGAACCTCCTCGAGGATGACACCAGGCATGTGCTTGTGCCGTTCAAGAAAGCGACCCGTCCAAGTGTCGTCAGCAATCACCTTCGCCATGCGAAACCGAAGCCGACGCTGGGCCAGCCAATCAATCCGAAACGGAGAGCCCAAGTGGTGCAACCACCCCTCGAACCCCGTCTCGCTTAGTTGACGGGCCAAACGGCTATCTGACAGGAGCATGACCGGGCACTTGTCGCACTGCGGCGCGCCTGGGCCAGGCATCCGACTCTGGCGAAGATGCGCACGGTACTCTTCCCGAGTCCAGTATCGCAACGCGAGTAGTTGTTCGCGCGTGCGGGGGGCAGGGGCTTCGCGTTCGTGCTTGGAGCCGATCGTCTGCGAGGCAGCCTGGCGGGAACGGTCGCTCAAGTGCTGTCGATTTTTGAGCCGCAAAAGCTGGGGATGGACCCCCTCATCGACACCAGCCTTGGTTATGACCTGGGACTCCGGTGTTGCCAGAGGCGGGTCGTCTCGGCGAGACAGGGCCTCCTCCAAGACACGGGCACGGGCTATGGCCGCCACAATCTTTGGAGACATTGGACTTCCCGGGTGAAGAACTCGCTGCTCATCAGTGAGTGGCGGCGAGGACCCGGATTCCTCGACCTCACCCGCCTCGCGGTCCATGTCGGGTTCCGACCCTTCATACTCTACCCGGAGCGACGGGTCCGGCGACGGGCTTCGCTTCGGTGGGGGGTAGTCGCGGAGGTTGCGGAGGCCGCAGGACCTGCCGGCGATGCTTGAGCTCTAGGAGCCTGTGAGGCGTCACCGACCGGCGAGTCATCGCCAGTGACAAGCGCTGGGTTCGGACTGTCCGTGTCGGACGGGTCACTGGTTACCTCCTCGTGAGAGCCCGGCAACAGCACATCCGTGCGTTTCGAAGGCAACCACGAGGTCCTGCGGGCCTCCTTCGGGGCGTCCTTCTTCGAAGGCTGCTTGGCAGCTGGTTTCTTAACCGCAGGCTTCTTCGGCGCAGGCTTCGGCGAAGCGGTTGTCTTCGTCGTCTACCGCGCGGGCTTCTTAGAAGCGGATTTTTTCTTCTTCTTGGAAGCAGCGGGCGTTAGCTTCGGGGAAGCGGGTGGGCTCTTCTCCGACTTCGCGCCGATGGTCGGCTTCTCGGTTGCGGGCTTCTTCTTCTCTTCAGACATGTCATTCGCATGCTTCTTGGAAGCCGGGGTTCCCTCTGTCGCCTCGGGGTCGTCCGAGTGCTTCTGGGAAGCAGGCGCCGACGGTTTCTCCTCCGTCTCGCTCAGACTGGGTGCGTCGGCGTCGCGCTAAGCAGGACCAGCAGCTCCAAGGGCGTCGGGGGCGGCCAGCAAGATCATCTGGGTCTCCTTCGTCATGCCCGATGGGCCAGCGAGGTGCGGCTTGTTCTCGTAAGAGCGTGAATTGTCGAATGGGGCCGTGCCCGTATTTCCGCTGGATTTCCCCATTGGGACAGGTGCTTCCCGTTTGGGTGAGGGAGGGTGTAATGGGGCCAGGATTGGCCAATGTCCTTTTCAAGGAAAAGGGAAGTTCTCTGGTGTGAATCACACCGGCCGGTGTGGTTCACAAGAACTGAGTGTTATACACCACGACGGGTACTGTGTACGAGGGCCTCTTAGATATAATATTCCGCGTAGACCTCCCCCCACGTAATATGTCAAGTTAGGGGTCGGTCGTACCTAAGGGACGACAGTTCACGAGAGCCAACCGCTAAGGAAGATCGCCATTTAGACAGGGCTTCAGTATACAGATATAAAACAGTAGATAGATACTTGTGAGTGTTATTAATACAAGTCAGTTTTACTCTAACCTACAAGTGTGCAAGTCTACTTCATACTCGGTATTAAAGGGGACCGACAAGGCAGGGCCTTTTGCATCCGAGATAACAGAGACGCCAGGCGTCTGTTGTGTATTACGCTTCCTCTTAGCTATCGTGTGTGTGACCCGTCACACACGATACTGCCTTACGCGGGCCGAACCCGCGACTCTGGAAGAGGCTTTTGCCCTCGCGCTACGCGAGGACTACGTGGTAACATCATCGTATGTAAGTACAATCCCTATGTATACTCGCCAGTCGGGCCCTGAGCCCATGGAGATCGACGCGGTCGAGGCGTCGCAACGTCAGCATAGGTCGACCTCGAGGCGAGCTCGAGGTAGCCGAGACGGCCACCCGATGGTTTGCTTCCGATGCCGAAAGCCTGGACTCGCGCGGCGGTGTGCCGCGCGCCGGCACCCGTCATTGTCTACGTGGTACATTCCACGTCTGATGAAGCAACCTCGGCCGCACAACCAAAAACCGGTCGGGGGCAGTAGGGTCGGGGCCCCCACTTCCTGGAATGGAGGCTCAGGTCTACCGGTGGCAGACCGACCTCGTAGCCCCCCTGTGCTTCAAGCACACTTCCATGCCATGGTGACTCGAGACTGATCATCATTAGTCTTCTTGTCGCCGGATATCGGCAACCTCTCCGCGCGCTCGACGAACAACTTCTTTCGCGCGTCGTGTCTTTTGATCCTCCCCGCGGGTGTCCTTGTCCGGGACCTTCCCGGCGATGTCGTTGTCAAGCAGGCTGAAGGAAAGCCTCGCCGTGTTGCACGGCGAGAAATGTCGTTGTCGTACACGTTTGATGGTTTTCACACTTGTGACGATTTCATCGTACTCGAGATGAACTACGCGTTTGACTGTATCCTGGGTATCCCATGGCTGGCCCGATATCAGCCCCAGATTGACTGGCTGGATCGGTCGGTCAAGCGTCGTCAAAACTTTGACATGAGTGAGGTCTTCACGCACCTCTTGGTTGCACCAAGAGACTGGCCCCACATCGAGACTGGCCCCACATCACAGTCGTGGACGGGGCGTCCACGACACACGTTGTGCGCAGAGCCAGCGATGGCCCTCTCTGCACGACGTGCGCAGTGCTGCTGACTGGCGAGGACGAGGACGAGCACGCGCGGAGGTGCGCGCGTGAGAGACGAACAAGAGCGCATCCGAGAGGAACGCGGATGCAGAACGGGGCGGTCGAGCAGAGGCTCCGGCATGAGAACGAGGCGGTCGAGCATGGGCTCCCGCAGATCAATGAGGTGGTCGAGCAGCGGCCCCCGCAGATTAATGAGGCGGTTGAGCAGCGGCTCCCTCATGACGATGTCGCGGTTGGTACAATGCCACCACCGCGCGTGATCGGCGCGGTCGAGAACGAGCTCTCACGCCTAGAGGAGGGTGCATCATCGTCCAGCGAGAGCGGCACCTCAGTCTCGAGCAGGGGCTCAAGACGCACGATGACGTCCCGCAGGTCGCAGCGGCGATTGAAGCCTCGCCGTGATGCCAGCCCACCTCCAGACCCGACGGAATCGGTCTACACAATCGAGTATGTGGACGGAGTCCCCAGTCAAACGCGCGTCATCGAAGTCGCGAGCCCACCTCGCGACGTCAAGTCCATCACCAGCTTCCCAGGTCTCTCCTGGAAGAACTTTTTCCGGGACCTCAAGGCCGGAGACATCGAGCAAGTCTGCCTGATCACCGACACTGATTCGGTGCCCCGCGAGATCAACTCCGTCGAGCTGAGTGACGCGTCGTCACATCCAAAGAGCGCTGACCAAAGTCAGCGCGCGAGGAACGCTTCGCCGCGCAGTCTTGGGAAGCTCTAAAGGCGTCGGGCAACCCGGTCTACGAGACAGCCCGTGAGTTCGCAGATGTCTTCCCAGACAAGATCCCCGCGGTACTACCAGCGGATCGTGGCGTTCGCCACGAGATAGACCTCGCGCCAGGCGCGAAGTACTGCGTGACACGGCAGTGGCCACGGCCGCGAGACCAAGTGAAGGCCATCGACGAATTCTTCGAAGGTCGCCGGCAAGCCGGTCATGTCCGCGAGAGCACCTCGCCACATTCGAGCCCGACCTTCTGCGTGAAGAAGGTCACGGGTGGTTGGCGCATCGTCCACGCTTTCAACAAGCTGAACGACGCCACCATCCCAGAGCAGACCCCGATCCCGCGCAAGGACATGGTACTGGACTCCATGTCGGGCAGCGTCATCTTCAGTGCCATCGACCTGACCGATGGCTTCTACCAGATACTGATGCGCGAGAGTGACATTCCTCTCACGGCTGTCAGTACTCCCACCGGTATGCTCTGGGAGTGGCTTGTCATGCCCCAAGGACTGAAGAACCCCCCCCTCCACGTTCAATCGCATGCTCTCCCATGTGCTTCCCCCACTCCGCGACTTCGCGCCGAGTTACTTCGACGACATCTTTGTCCACAGTCACGCTGAGGATGGCCTCAGCGCGGTCGAAGTCCATATCCGGTATTTGAGGCAAGTCTTTCAAGTGATGAGAGAGAACAAACGGTATGCCAACCTCAAGAAGTGTGAATTTTGCGCACCGGAGATCCCGGTGCTTGGCTGTTATGTGAGCAAGAATGGAGTATGCGCTGACCCAGAGAAGGTTTCGTCTATTTGCTCGTGGCCTACACCCACAAGCCCCACCCTGCTTTGTCAGTGACTGGGCCTCGCAAACTACCTACACATGTACACGAAAGACTACGCTGGGTTGATCCAGCCATTATCGTTGCCGTTGAAGAAAGACGCCTCGTGGTCTTGGCGCCCCGAGCATCAGACCGGATTCGATTCGGTTAAGAAGAGCTTGGCGTCCGCACCAATAATGATGATCCCGGACGATTCGAAGCCTTTCCACGTTGTGTGTGACGCTAGCGATTTCGCTATCGGGTGTGCGCTCATGCAATTCGACGATGAAGGCTATGGGCGAGTCGTGAGCTACCAGTCACGACAGATGAAGCCTGCTGAGCGCAACTACCCCGTCCACGACAAGGGGCTCCTTGCGATGCGCTATGCTCGGATCAAGTTCAGGGTGTATCTGCTGGGCGAACAGACCTTTGCCGTGTACACGGATTATGCATCGCTGCGGACAGTGATGAAGTCGCCTCATCTATCCCAGCGTATGGTGCGCTGGTTGTCGTTCTTCGCCGAGTACAACTTCGTCGTGCACTACAAGCCGGGCAAGGACAGCATCCTCGCTGACGCACTGTCTTGGCGTCCCGATTACGATCCTTGCGTTGTGCTGGGTCGTCAAGTGATTGACGACAAAGATGCCAGTGATGACCACTACGCAGTGTGCGCGGCGCCAGGTATAAACCTGACGTCTGATTCCCCCGAGATGGATTTGCGCGATGGGATCGTTGCGGCGTACGCAGATGATGCGGTCTACGCCAACATATTGGCGTACCTCCGCTCTCCCAGCGACGAGACACTGGGAGCACCCTCGCGTAATACGCGCAACCACATTGACCGCTACCATCTCGACGACGACCTGCTGTGCTTCACCATCGATTGTTTCGACGCTCCGCGAGTTGTCGTGCCCAACGACGACGATCTACGGGCTTGTATCATTCACGAGTTTCACGACAGCCCCATGGGCGCACACTTGGGCCGCGAGAAGACCTTCGCGGCAGTGTCCCGCGATTTTTACTGGCCCCGTACGTATAAGTGGATTCGCAAATGGGTCCGCACTTGTGATACCTGCCAACGGGTGAAGCCGTCCAAGTCATCCCAAGCGCCCCTGCATCCACTGCCTATCGCAACTGAGGCTTGGCGCTCAGTTTCCATGGACTTTGTCTTCGGGCTTCCTCCCGATACCGATGGACGGAACGGCGTCTTGGTCTTCGTCGATCGATTCACGAAGATGGTGCATCTCTCCCCCTTGAGTGATACGGTCACCGCGGCTGAGACCGCGGCGCACTTGGTCGATTGTGTGTTCCGCCACCATGGCTTACCCGAGTCGATCGTCTCCGATCGTGACCCGCGGTTCACGTCCGCGTTCTGGACCGCCCTCTTCCAGCTTCTGGGAACGAAGCTGTCGATGTCGACGGCGGTCCATCTGGAGACGGATGGCCAGACCGAGCGTGTTAACAGAGTCCTCGAAGATGTCCTTCGAAGCTACGCGGCTTCCTTTATGAGTTGGATCAAGTTTTTACCCCTTGCCGATTTCGCGCTCAACAACGCGGAACACGCCTCAACGGGGATAGCTCCGTTCTTTGCGAACAACGCGCGGCACCCGCGTTCCTGCTCTCCTCACCGTGGGCCATCCCACGGTGTCTGATCTCTCCACGCTGGGTGGGGATGATGATGATGATGATAATGGTGTTGACGATGTCGTGACGAGAGGAGATCACGACCGCGAGGCGCTGAATGCGGTCACCTGCTCCAAGTCGAAGCAAGCACTCGCGTCGCCGAGCTCCGCGGCGTCTCCTCTCGCAGCTTGGACTGCGCGCACTCTGATTGACCCCGGCAACACCGGCACTCCACTTATTGCGAACTACACGCCGAAGTCCCCGGCGCGCCAAGTCGATAACGCCGCAGTTTCAGCGTTCATCCTGCGCCGCGAGTCGATAGCCCGTTTTGTGCGCGATGCACTTCAAGATGCTGTTAATAAGCAAACGGAATACGCGGACAAGCGCAGACGCAAGAACATTTCTACGTTCACGATAGGTGAGCAAGTCCTCCTGACCACCGACAGCATCCGCGCTTCGGCAGTAACCAATCTTGGCGCGAGTAAGCTCGCGCCTCGTTTAATTGGTCCCTTCCGAGTCATGAAGGTTAACGGAGAGGCATACACGTTGGATATTCCTACGTCGTTATGACTACACCCGACGTTCTATGTCGGGCGACTCAAGAAGTACTACCCCGCTACTGTCCCGTCCGCGACGGATCATCCGGCGTCGACGCCGGAGCGTAGAGTGAACGCCCCTCCCGACGCGCCGCCCGCGTCGCCCCGAAGACATGTCACTCCAACTCCCGCGTCCGCGCCAGTAACTCCCGATTCGACTGGCGTGCCGCTTCAAGCTCCCTTCTCGCCTGTGCGACCCGAGCCGTCGCCGTCTCAGCCTCCGCCTGAGCGTCCAGAGCACGATTCATCGCAGCTTCGACACCCCCATGGAAAATCCAGGCGTGCGCGCTATCGTCGCGAACCTCCCCCGCCGATTGTTGACTCGGCGGGCCAGACATGCTGGATCGTGGACCGTCTCGTGGGGCACGAGAATTCTCCTCGTGCAACGTCTCGTACTCGTGCTCCATCCACGAGCGGGATTCCTCCCGCGCGGCGTTACCGAGTGCGCTGGCTTGGATATCCGCCTGAAGAAGATACGTGGGAGCCACGTTCAGTACTCCTCCGGGATGTCCCGGATGTGGTCCTCGAGTATGAGAGCAAGATTGCGAACGAGAACACCGCTGTCGCCGACCATGTTGCGACCAAGGTTGCGGCCGAGAGCGCCACTGACGCCGATCCTGCGGCGAGCGGCGAACGCGAACCCCCCACGCAAACACGCGGCGGGGTTCACCGTGATGATTAAGAACCCAAAACTAATGACGACCCCGGACTTGATCCGGTGACATTCGGCTTGACAACTCAGGGCATGACCACTGAGCTGATATGGCACCGCTTCGCCTCGATGATGGACATTGTAACCAGCGTACACTCAGCCGTCTGAGTGTGTTCCTGTTGTGGAAATTGGGTGGAAGTCCAAAGTTCAGCGGTTCGTGGGGTGCCCACGATGTGTTCTGCGACGAATCAGTGTCTCGGCAGCCGAGTATCCACGTGCAAAAGCTGAGTACGCCCACGCATCGTGAGGTGAGCACATGCTCCACGTGGGGATCCAACCCACGCGCACCTTGATGGCTTCGTGCGTGTTTACGCACTGCACCACGCCGGCTTTGGTCGCCATTGGTAATCGCGATGTCTAACTTGGTCTTGTTGACCGTCGAGATGACTCGACGGGGCGTGTGTCCCTTCGCCAGCCGTTACGTCGAAGGGTCGCTTCGAAGAACCGCGCAGCACTGACCGCCACCCTGTGTATCCGCACTCGTCGGGGACGTACTCCCCGTACCCGCACTCGTCGCCGAGCGCGTCAGACGTCCAAGCTGCATCCGTTGTTCAAGCCGCGGCCGTCGTTGACAGCCGAGTTCGCCGTCCATTGGCTGTCTTCAGTTGATTCCCCGTGTTCTTTGCGCTTACGCAACGTAAGCGCAACTTTGAGAGGAGGGTGACCTCCATTTACATATGTAGGTAGACATCTTACAGATATTGCATAAGTAGGCACAAACAGCACATGGCTAGCGTGTGCTGAGTCGTCATCATCTGATCGGATGAAATATGGGGGAGCCAGACCCCACTTTCATCCAACCAGCTGTTAACCTGTATTTGGATGGTTCACAGTAGTCCTAAGGGCTGCGGGTCGACTGCACGGAGGCGCTCCAGTTCGGTGGAACGGTCGGCACGTCTGCGCCCAGTGCTGCGCATTCTTGAGGGCGATGCGTATACCCCGGTACGTTGGAAGTTACCCAGGGTCCGGCGCCAGACACGACGTATGGTCTGGGCGCTGACCCCGAAGCTGTCTGCAACAGCAGACAGGACATCACGAGGTAGGGCGCCAATTGTCGCCCGGTTGAGGAGGGTCGACACCACGAGGGCACGTTCCGCGTCCGAAAGGTGCTTGGTCTTGGGGTACGAGGCCTTGTTGGAGTGCGACATCGCGCAGCTTGTTGGGTTTGATTGATGGGTGCTTAGCTGGGGAGGGGCGAAATCGTTTATGGCAGTGGTGGTTGCTTTACCGATTAGAGCCTCTTCGGAGCTTAATCCCTACCCTTGGCGCCAATTTTTCGAGCTGGGGGAGCTATGCACACCAGTCAAACCGCTAGGAATAGGCGGTTGTATTACTACCAATAATAGTGTTAACCAATCGCGAGCCAAAAATGTTCAAAACTTCAGTAGATCTGGAACGGAGTGGTACCTATTTTAAAATCGCGAAATGACATTCTTTTTCTGTAACTTCAAGTAATTCAAGGTTTTACCTGTGCTGAGACCAGTTACTCACTTTGGAAACACTCCCAGTTGCACCATATCCACGATGTCTGCTGATCTACGGACACCCCTGGGCCTGGGCACGACATCCTGTACGGTCTAGAGATCGCTGAGAGGGATGCAGAAACGTCTGTAGTCATTGCGGTCTGTTGTCGATTCTGTATAAAGTTTGATAGAAACTCTAGGCGAACGCGAAGCAAAACAGGACCAAGAACGAGCACCTGTTCGTGTTTACCGTTTAGCTACCAAAGTAAATGGTTAGCCCCATTTCCCTTTAGTATTGAATTTATTAATATCTTACCAGGATCTTTTTGGTTTAGTATTAGAGTATGCTTTTTTGTTGTTTTATTATTTTTTCATCAAAAAGAGTAATAACTCTAATTGGTTATTAGTGGTAGCTTTTTTACTATTAGGTTGGGTTGGACAATGTCCGTCGAAGCCATCGAAAGCAAATACCGAAAGCCTCTCAAAGCAGCCCGCGAGGAGAACTGCGCCGGGCTTTAGGTAAATGCTCCGACACAATGACTGTGTTCGAGGCTGGCTGGTTGCAAGTTAGGGGGCGTTTTCCGGTGCTGCAACAGGTTTGTGGAGCACCCTGAAGATCCATTCGCAGCTACCGTAACCTTCATGCTTCGATGTCTTGGCCGAGCCGTCAAATGGCAGAACGAAACCTCGGTGACCATTAAGGAGACGTGCGTACAGCAGCCCAGGGTCCATCCGAACCATCGGAGCCCGTTTGGACGGGGGGGCGCGACGCGTTTCTTGTCCAGCCCCACGAAGCTTGTTATCGTGGAGTGGAGCAGTTGCGCGAACGCACTGTCATCGTCCTTGACTCGTTGGACCACCAAATGCCACGGAGATAGCATGACCGCAAACTGGGTGGTCCGTCCGACGAATAGGTTGTACGTGTTAATCCAACACAATGTCGAAGACCTGGTATAGGCATCGTTTGTGCGCCTGGTCAATTGGGTGTACTAACACCTCTTTTTCGGACGGGTGGTAATTCACATCGTTGTCTTGCAATACTCATCCACAAATCCGGGCAGGGTCCATGACTCCATCGTGCTCTTGCATAAGCGTAGTGCTCAAATACCAGTCATTGGCAACCAACAGGAATGTACCTCTTTGGCTTTGTCGAAGTGCCTCAGAATAGGCGAGTCGGCAACTTTCGCATGGAGAGCGCCGTCGCGATGGACAAGTCTCCGCGGGGTCCAAAGGCCTCAGCTCGAACCTGATAGAGGGCTGCGCCGAAGCCTGCAAAGTCTAGGATAACCCTACTCTAATAATAATCCAGTGTATTGAGGAAGGATTGAACTCCCTTCTTTGTCTTCGGGAACGAAAGATCTGTACTAGCCATAAGCTTTTTGCATCTGATCGTAGTCCCTCCCGTGACACTGCATGAGACAGGAAGTTCACCGTGTGCTGTACACACATCCTCTTAATAAAGCTGGCGCTAATTCGGCATTACTCTAACCGACTCAAGAGTCCGTCCAGAGTCTTTAAGCAGAGCTCAAATGACTCGCCTTCAAAACAGATGTTATCGACGAACGATCTTCGCTCGAAAACAAGCACCAGCGACGACTGTTCTGCTTTACTGCTGACAAACATATCGCCCCGTGGGTCATTCACGACCACAGAGAGGAAATCGGGTGTGTCCGAGTTCTCGCGGTCCGCTTCGAATCGGGTTCGGCCGATGGTATCGTTATCGGCAGTTAAGCCACTGACGGCTGTATCCGCGTCCTGAGACTTATGAACCCGTTCAACGAAGGCTGCCCAATCACCTCGAGGCTGAACGAAACCCCACATAGCGTTGTCAATCATGCGCTGGTAAATCATCGAAGCATTTTTCAAACCGAATGACTGCCTGGGTCACTCAAAGTGCCCTAGTGCACATACAGACGCAGACACCTTCCGAGCTCTCTGAATCATCATCACTGCCCACAATCGGTGGCACCAAGAGAGCAGTACCACATCTATTTCTCCATGTCCGTTATTAAATCATCAAAAGTATTCTAAAATAGCCGTGAGAGAGTTTACCGTTTTGTAATCAATACATAAACGAATATCCACTCCTTCTTCAGAACAATCACAATCGGAGATGTCCATGGGCTATCTGAGAAGGCAAGAGCCCCGCCTTCTATAATCATTTTAACAGCTCATAGCGTTGTTTCATATGTCTGAGCGGTGTCCTCCGTGGGGTTCTGAGGCTGCGCATGAGGTTGTGTACGTCCACGATCATCGGTGTGCTCAACGATGTATGCTAGGATCCTCTGATTCTTCGCGCCAACCATTCGAAGCAATTCGAAAGTGTCCATGACGTCAGGAGAACTGATTTCTAATTATTGACAGCTGTTGGAACGAGGTCACGCTGCGATCGTGGTTGTGAACCATGGTGCACTTAGTAATGAATACCGCGAACCCCTTATCCATGACGCGGATGCAGGCGTTGATCTAAGCATAGAATAGGAACGTCTACTTAGTATCAACTGTGTACACCTGTGTCAAGCTGCACCCAACTGGGCCAGACCGGGCAATATTGCTCCCTACTACACCATACTGGCCCAGACTGCACCCGACTAATCCAGACTGAGCCAAACCGGAGCCAGACAGCACCCAACTGGGATATGCTGTTAAAATGTCATGGCGTATCTGTGCCTTGCAGTCCGTCAGCCTGAATTCCTGTCGAGGGCGCTTTCCGTTACCGCGATACTTGCACTTCCCACGACGCAAACTCCAGCTGGTTTGGACTCTCAATGCAAACGCTCTCGTGACGATCTTCGCTGTCTCCTTCGCCATCCAGCACAGCGTCCAGAGTTACGTCGCTTGGCGCTTCATCACCTTGGTCAAGACTTTCGCCCCCTGATCCGTCATCTTCAACGCACACATGGGCATACGTAGGCTCCGGATTGCGCCGCTTCTCCGAAGGTTCGCGGAGCTCGCTCCGTGGCATTCGATCCCAGTCCCATCGCGACGTGAATAGAGGACGGGGTCTTTCGAAATGGAGGAAGAGCGGGAAGCACGGTACACAAGAGTATACACTATACATTTGTGCGGATGCAGCTGAACCTACCCCTAACGAACGTCGACAGACTTCTCTTGTCTGGCAAAATAAACACTTCTTTATTTTATAGTCAAATTCAAGTACATG